>QEOT01005513.1:110046-157029 GCA_003123785.1 Pterocarya stenoptera
GTAGGAGGATAAGTGCGAGTATCTCATCTATCTTTTGCATATGATTATCTTATATTTTGTAAAGCAAACTCTTTAGAATGGAGCAATTTACAAAATATTTTGGTAGCATATGAGAAAGTTTCTAGACAATATGTGAATCAGGATAAGACATCCTTATTGTTCAATAGGAATACTGAGAATGAAGTAAAAGACATTCTTTTATTTTTGATTGGGGCCAGGTCTTGAAAAAAAAAAAAAGAGTTTTGACTAGAATTTAGGCCTCCCTGCTTTAGTTGGAAAATCTAAAGTTAGAATCTGCCACAATATTATTTCTCAAATCTAGCACAAGTTTAACAAAATTTCTGACTCAAGTTTGCAAAAAAATTCTTTTGAAAGTAGTTACTAGTAATTCAATCAATTCCTACATATTGCATGAGTATCTTTAGACTTCCAACAACTCTATACAAGCAAATTAATCATCTCATGCAAGGTTTTTCTAGGGTCATAAGAAAAACACAACAAGAGTGCATTGGATGAGTTGGAACCATTTGGGACAATCTAAATCCTTAGGAGGTTTGGGATTTCATGATATAGAAGCTTTTAATAAATCTCTTCTTACTAAGCAATGGTGGAGGCTTTTACAATAACCTAATTCTATGTCATCTCTTATTCTTAAAGCCAAATATTTTTCGGATGGTAATGTTTTGGATTCCAAATTATACAGTAAACCCTTTTCTGCTTGGAGGAGTATGTGGCATGCTAAAGTTCTCTTTAATGAAGGTTTCGTATAGAGAGTATGGAATGGACATAAAACAAGGGTTTGGCAAGATAAATGGATTTCTGGACCACTTTCTTTTCCTATTTCAAGTAAGCATGCAGATTTTTCTAGGGACACAAATGTTGCAGTTTTGATAGATCCATTAACAAATTGGGGGGCACATTAGTTTATTAAGATTTTATTTTAAAAGGTGGAAACAAATTTTTTTCTCTGTAGAGAGGCAGAACTTAGAATATCCAATGGACTCAAAGGCAGCAATTCATCTTCACCACCCAATGGACTCTCTTGTTTTATTAAGAAGTTGGGATTATATGATGTAGAATTTGAAGGTGATGCAAAGCAAATTGTAGATGCTCTTATGATTGTATCAGGAAGTCTAAATCACTGGTGCCAGCTTGTGGAAGACACAAGATATATTTTGTCAAATATGTTTGCTTCGACTATGAGTTTTGTAAAGAGAGGAGGCAATCATATTGCTCATTGTCTCGTCAAGGCATATCTAGGTCTCAGTGTTGATACTATTCTTATTGAGGAAGTCCATGCTTTTATTCAGTCACTTGTAGTTGTTGATTGTAACTCTATTTAATCAATGCAAGTATATGTTTCTATTTTTTAAAAAAATGGAGGAAAGCATAAGGGCCATCTTCACTCTCTCATTCAAAAATAATTTAAGGGAATTATGGTCACTTCGTTAATTTACTTATAGTGCCTATGCAATTTTTTGTGTTTCTGGATATGGGATTATGGTTGCTTCGTTAATTTAAGGGGATTATGGTCACTTCGTTAAGTTGATTCTCACTAAGGATATTTCTAAGAACTATAAAAAGAAAAAGAATAGGATTTAGAAAAGAGAAATAATATTTTAGCAATAATTAGACTTCATAAAGGTAAACTTATAAATTGGTGTGTCTTGATTTGGTACAACTGGCTTAAGCCCCTTCTTCATTTCTCATGAAATGCAATGTAATGGAAAGGGACATATAGAAAATGGCGACCATGACAGTGAGCTGCCACATGATAGTAATGTGGGATGCATGACACAGAAAAGAAGTTGCACTGCAACAGGCCACTCATAGTAGCAATACAACCTATTCACAGCAGCACTACATAACAGAGGAATTGATACAATGCACTACACACCTATAACATTCACGCACATGTACATGAATACTCTTTGTAATTCTCTAAAGGATAAAACTAGCTAGCTTTCTGTTGATTTTCTGCAATATGTATATATATACACTAGTCTTTTGTATGTCAAGTACCTTGAATGAGAATAAGGAAATCCTTTGCATTTCTTTTTCATTTCAGCTTCTTGATCCTCTTCTAACATTCATGCCCTCCTCACTATCTTCATCATGAATTCTTCCTCTGTTTCTCATGGATATATTTTTCCTTATATTTTGCATTCTGGTGCTCTCCTTGTTTTCACTCCATTCACTAGTGATAAATATTTCACATTCTCGTTTTTGGTGATCAACAACCTCTTTTATTATAAAAAGGCTCAAGATATTTGGCTGGACCTTGATGCATGTTTCTTTCATAACAACAACCCTCGTATTTTCAAACTCAAGAGGGATATTTTCACATTACAGCAAGAATCCATGTCTATCACCAATTATTGCTCCACAATCAAGTCCTATTGGGATCAATTGAACGCATTGTAATCATTCGCCTCATCTACTCTTCACAATACCCACGAAACATAACAAGTTTTTCAATTTTTGATGGGGCTTCATGATTCTTATGCCTCAATTCGTAGCCAGATTTTAGCCATGGATCCTCACCCTTTTATAAACAGACTTTATTCCATCATTCTCTAAGAGGAGAAAAGACTTCTTCACTTACTTGCATCAGTTTCTGATGTCGTTGCTATGTCCGCTTTTCGATCTTCATTGCAACCACGCAATACCGACTCCAAAGGCAAGGGACATGGTCATCCTAAATGTGATCATTGTGGGGCTATGAGACATTAAAAGAACACTTGTTCTAAAAATGCATGACTATCCTAGCAATCTAACTTCCCAACAACAACACTCTTCCTTTGCATTCGATGATAAATATGTGTCACTGTCAACCAATAGTGTTAGTAGTATTTCGAGTTCTTCTTCTGAAAGTGCTAACCTGGTCTCTCTAGTAAGCAATACTGATAGCTCATGGATCTCCTCTCGCCTCCATCGACCTCCTCATCCAACTTTGTCGGTATCCTTCCTTGTTGTCATCTTGCCTCTTCTTTTACAAATAGTGATTAGGTCATTGACACATGAGCTTTCGATCACATGACCACCAATTATTTTGCCTTGGTTGACGCTTATTCCCTTGAGAACCCATGTCCCATTTGGTTGCCTATTATGACACAATTCCTATCACCCACCTTGGCACAATTCACATGTCTCCTAACTTGCATAATGTTTAGCATGTTCTCTCATTTAAATTTAATTTATTTCTATCACTAAAATCACCATTGCCCTCAATTGTGTTGCCTTATTCTTCCACACCTTTTGTGTTTTTCAGGACTTGTCCACAAGGAAGCTGATTGAATTGGGTGAAGTGCGTGATGACCTCTACTACTACAAACCATTATCTTCCACGACTTTACACTCTCACGGTCTCCCCACCTCCACCCTTTGGCACCACTAACTTGGTCACCCATCTTCTTCTTGTATTCTCCAAACCTTATCTATTATGCTTTTTGATTCCACATGTGATGTTTATGTTAGAGCGAAATATACTCGCCTTTCTTTTCCAATAAATCTTAATAAAAGTTCATTTATTTGTTATCATATTTATTATAATATATGGGGTGGTTATCCTACTGCTTCCAGTTATGGTGCTCACTATTTTATAACCATTGTTGATGACTATTCCCACACCACATGAGTTTATTTGATGCGTACCAAAGCTGATACATACATCTGCATCACTAGATTTTATGCTTAAATGAAATCTCATTTTCACCATCAAATTCTCAAAATTCGTACTAATAATGGCCAATAATTTTTATCTCACAAAATCAAATAATTTTCTCATGACAATGGTATTTTTCATGACTGAACTTACGTAAAAATACCTCAACAAGACGATGTTGTTGCAAACATTGTCACCTTCTCAATGTGGTGCGATGTTTACATTTTCATGCACATCTTCCTCTTTCTTTTTGTGGTGAATGCATTTTAACCGCTTTTATCTCATCAATCGCACCCCTTCCCCTCATCTTAACCATAAGTCACTGTATGTGCTTCTATTCAATAAACATCTTTCCTATACTCATCTATGCGTTTTTGGTTGTTTATGTTACACTCACTCTCTTGGGGCTCACCGTGACAAATTTTTTCATCGCGCTCTTCATTGCTTCTTTCTTGGCTACCCTCTTCATCACAAAGAATATAAAGTCTACGATATAGAGAATCATCATTTCCCGTGATGTCACATTTGTTGAATACATTTTTCCATTTCAACATATTCCCTCTCTCCCTTCCACTCGTATCAATTTTATCCTATTCTTGAACTTCCTTCCTCCTCCCCATCTAATTCCCCACCTCCTCCTTTGAAAACCTCCACACCCTCACCATCACAGCCTTCCCGTCCCATTCACACTCGTCCACACCGCACTATTACTCGCCTTGCCTATCTTCAAGATTATCTTTATCCATCTTTAGCTTCATTGACTGCCATGGCTTCACTTACTCAATGACTTTCCTCAAGTACAGTTCATCCCCTATCCTCTTTTCTTTCTTTCCATCGTTTTTCTAACTCTCATTGTGCTTTTCTTGTACCTTTCCCTCCTGGTAAAAGGCATATTAGTTACAAATGGATCTTTAAAACCAAACTTAAGGTCGATGGATCCATTAAGCATCATACAGCTCGTCTTATAGCCAAGAGAGACACTCAAGTTGAAGGACTCGACTATTATGACACCTTTGCCCCCGTTGCCAAGTTAGTCATTGTCTGATGCATTCTTGTTATGGTTGCGGCCTGTAATTGGTCTCTCTATCAGTTGGACGTCAATAATAATTTTCTTCATGGTGATTTTGATGAATATATATAAATATATATATATGACTCATCAACTAGGTTATTGTAAACAGGGGAAGACCCGTGTTTTTCATCTTCACAAGTCATTATATGGCCTCAAGCAAGCTTCTCTCAATTGATTTTCCAAGCTCTTATATGTTCTCACCACTGTTGGCTTTCACCATTCACAAGCAGATCATTCTCCAATCACACTTTCCCAAGGTTCATCTTATACTATTATTTTAGTTTATATTGAGGACCTTCTTGTAGCAGGTAATGATCATTTTTCCATCACCAAGATCAAATGCTTCCTCTCGTAAACATTCAAAATCAAAGATCTTGGCACCTTGAAGTATTTTCTCGATCTAGAAGTGGCCCATTCTCCTACTGAAAATTTTCTCAATCAACGCAAATATGCCTTGGACATCCTTAATAATAGTGGTCATCTCGGGGCCCACCCTGCTCACTTTCCCATGGAACAAAACCTCAAACTCACCGACACAGATGGTACTCCTATCTCCAATCCAAGCTCCCATCGCCGTCTAGTTGGCCAGCTTATTTATCTCACTATTACTCGGTCTAACATTGTCTTCCTTGTCAATATCCTAAGTCAATTCATGCATGCACCACATTAGCCCCATTTTGATGCTGCATTTCAGGTCTTACGCTACATCAAATCCTCTTCTGGTCAAGGCCTTTTGTTTCCTGCTGACAATTCTCTCTGGATATCTTCCTGCTTTGATTTTGATTGGGCAAGTTGTCCTCTCACTCGACGCTCTACCACTGGATTCTTCATTCAACTTGACAGTAGTCCTATCTCTTGGCGTGCCAAGAGACAATCCACTATCTCTCGTTCTTCTAATGAAGCTGAGTATCGTACTCCACCACTTGTGAACTTACTTGGCTAAAGACCCTTCTTCATGATCTTACTGTCTCGCATCCTAGCCTATGCTCCTTTATTGCAACAAACAAGCTACTCTCCACATTGTACAAAATTATGTTTTTCATGAATACACCAAACACATTGAGATACATTGCCACATTGTTTGTGAAAAATTACATGTTGAACTCATCTCCACTACTCATGTCTTGACTTCAAATCAATTTGCCGACATCTTCACCAAAGCCTTGGGTCGTGAACGTTTTCAAACAATATCGCATAAGTTAGGCATTACGTATCTTCATGCTCCAACTTGAGGGGGAGTATTACGGATCCTATTTTTCCTTGTGTAATATGTTGTGTATCAAAACTTTCCATTTAACATTATTGTCAACTCTAGTCACTGATTTTATTGCAACATATTCAGGATTTGATTTCCCCTTTGTAATATAAAATACGATGTACCTGCTTTATGAATAATAGATAAAAACTTTCTGCTTCAATGGCTATTCCCTATGTTTCTTAACAAAATATGTGTTCAGGTAGGCCTGATGTTCAAGGACAGAAGGTAAAAGAATATATAACCATCCTGAAAGTTCATTGTTGAAAGCCTTGGGCTGTTTTTTTTTTTTTTTGGTTTTTCCTTGGGTTTATTCGGGTCTCAAATGGTAAGAACAGAGATGTTTTCATAAAAAATATCCTAGAAAATGGTCCAGCCTCATCTATGGTAAGTACTCAAAGAAATGGTCTCAAAACCTCCGTTCACATCTTGTAATGGAAGGAACTGGGTCATCCCAGCTAGTTCAAATGCAGTGGAGCTCCAAAACCATGCCCTTCCTGGAAGAAAAATTCTCCTACTGAAGGCTGTTATTCCTTTTTCCTTTTTCCTTTTTCCTTTTTCTCCTTCTTTCCTCCTATTTTGATTTTTTGTGTGTGTTTTTGTGGCTGGTTGTGGTCCTCAACACGGCTCTCAAAACTTTGAGATTAAAAAATATAGTCACAGAAGAACAGTCCAAAACTGAAATGGGAGATTATAGGCGCCACATCTCTTCTCCATTCCAACCCTCCAGACCTCATCTTCAACCAGCCAACACATAGTTGCCGCATGGCATTTCAAATATCCAAAATGCAATTAATCACCACCAAGCTTCTCCATGCCTATTTTTATCACAAATATCATCAAGCCATCAGCAACTCCATACTTTTTCTTTTTCAATAAATAAACAAATATATTGAGAAGAACTTTTCTTAAGACAAAAGTGACTATTTCACCCACTTCCTATTGGGATAGGCCATCCATGTCCCCTCTCATATCACCTCCAAATTTGTCCAAAACCAGGGGTAGTCTCGTAAACCTATAAACAAAAAGACACATCAGCCTTTCATCACCAAGCCAACATTTTCCTTCACTTCCAAACTGCCTACTGCTCTCACCAACGTCTAACCTTTTCTCTTGTGTTCCAAAATTTTCATATAAAAGCAGAAGGAATACAAGAAGCCTAACGCATTTCATGTCTGCACCCAAAACCAACTAAGAATTTTGCCAAAACCCAATCCAAACATCTCTTCCACTCTCTGAGCTCTGTGAATTCTTGAGCACAGAGAGCAAGAGAATGGCAATTTGTGCAGTGTACACAACCCAGTCCCTCAATCCCACATGTTCAATCTCCACACCATCAAAAACCCACCTGGGATTTCACCAAAAACAGGTGGTTTTCTACACCACAGGCAAGAAAACCAGCAGGAGAGGCGGCAGCAGTAGCAGCAGCCCATACGTGATAACATGCGCAACTGGTGACTCACAGACAATTGTGATTGGTCTGGCAGCAGACTCCGGGTGCGGGAAGAGCACCTTCATGAGGAGACTAACCAACGTGTTTGGAGGTGCTGCAGAGCCACCCAAGGGCGGCAACCCTGATTCCAACACTCTCATCAGTGACACCACCACTGTGATATGCTTGGATGACTATCACTCACTGGATAGGACTGGAAGGAAACAGAAAGGAGTCACTGCGCTTGACCCGAGAGCCAACGACTTTGATCTCATGTATAAGCAGGTTAAGGCTCTCAAGGATGGGACTGCTGTTGACAAGCCTATTTACAATCATGTTACCGGTCTCTTGGACCCTCCCGAGCTCATCAAGCCTCCCAAGATCCTGGTCATTGAAGGTTTGCACCCCATGTAAGTAAACCTCAAGCATTAATCTCAGTCTCTCTCTCTCACTCATTCATTTTTTCACAAGATCTTGGAATGATTATTGCATCGTTTTGAAAACAGAAGATTCCATGAAACCGATCGTGTTTGTTTTCTTGTAATTTACGTACATACATGATTAAGAACTGTTTGGATTTAGACATGAGTGGAGTAGAATTGGTTTTAGATGAATTGAATAAAATATTATTAAAATATTATTTTTTAATATTATTATTATTTTAAAATTTGAAAAAATTGAATTATTTATTATATTTTGTATAAGAATTTGATAAAGTTGTAATAATGAGATGAAATTAGTTGAGATGAATTTTTAATCCAAACCGGAGCTCAGATCTTAATTTTTTTAACATAGAACATTATGACATTATTATTAAGATTATTTTAATACTTAGCTGTATTTTGTTATGAAAAGTGTTAGCATACTCTGTCTAGCAGAATTCTTTCTATTTGTTGTAAATCTCATTCTGATAAGTGATTTATGTACCATATATTAATTGTCCAGTGCATATCTAATCGATCTCCAAAAACTAAATTATCAATATACGGTGATGGGCTCCTGACTGTGAGGTTAGAGATAAGAAAAAATATCTTCTATATTTATTGTATGGCTGTGGAGTTGTAACAATCAGCGTCATCTTTTTCTTGGTGGGCCTTCACTCAATCCTCTTATCATTAACTTTTAAACGAGTATGTGCTTCATCACAGGCGCAAACTGTATCAAACCCGACCGGGCAACAAATATACATATACATAATACACATATATATGCATAGATGTATGCATGAAAAACATCTCTGTTCTTATTGTTATGTCGAAGCCTAGCTTTGATGTTTTATATTCCTTTTATGTCATACAATAAAAAAATTAATTACAAATAAACAAGCAAACGTACGAACGAACGGATATGAAATGTTATCTTGTCCACTTGTAGGTATGATGCGCGAGTTAGGGACCTGTTGGACTTCAGTATCTATTTGGACATCAGCAATGAGGTTAAGTTTGCATGGAAAATTCAGGTAACCGCTCTCTCTCTCTCTCTCTCTCTCTCTCTCTCTCTCTCTCTCTCTCTCTCTCTATATATATATATATATATATGAAAAATACTTTAGACACTAAGATATTAGACAAAAGTAAATTATCTACAAACTGATGTGACTTGATGTGTTACGTTAGATTATAAGGTTACTTTTATTGTAAAGTAGATCAAACAATTCTAATGAAACCACAACAGTTTGTAAATTTATTTTTATGTAATCTCTTTATGTATGTAGCAGTTCTATATATATATATATACACGAAACTATGTTTCAGAGTTTCTTTCATGTAGTCATCTTAATTCAACTTATTATTAACGGATATTTTCGATCTGATTATGTTATGAAAATTTCAGAGGGACATGGCAGAGCGAGGACACAGTCTTGAAAGCATCAAAGCTAGTATCCAAGCCAGAAAGCCTGACTTTGATGCATATATTGGTAGTTTTTCTTAGCCATTATTAGCTTTTGTTAATGGCTTCATATGGTTTTGATCTTAGTCTTAATGCTTAAACTGCGCCATGCCTATAATTTCTCGAAAAGGCAAACCCAAAAATATTGTTTATTTTTCTGTGCTTGTTGCAGATCCACAAAAGCAATATGCAGATGCAGTGATTGAAGTGTTGCCAACCCAACTCATTCCCGATGATAACGAGGGGAAGATTTTGAGAGTGAAATTGATAATGAAAGAAGGGGTAAAGTTTTTCAGCCCAGTTTATCTGTTTGATGAAGGCTCTACCATTTCATGGATTCCATGCGGAAGAAAGCTCACCTGCTCATACCCTGGCATCAAGTTTTCCTATGGCCCTGACTCCTATTTCGGCCACGAGGTAGCCATCTATTTATTGCTTCTAGAATGCTTCTCAATTCTGTCAATGTCAACACCATTGCCTTATCTTATCTCACTCTCAAACTCAAAAAGCATATCAATCATTAGAAACTTTTACAACTGGCGATGCATGCATGCCTGTTTTGCTGAGTTTTTCAGTAACCTGAATCGTTTGTTTGTTTGTTTGTTAATCTTAGGTGTCTGTGCTGGAGATGGATGGGCAATTTGACAGATTAGATGAGCTCATTTACGTGGAAAGCCATCTAAGCAATCTCTCGAGCAAGTTCTATGGAGAGGTGACCCAACAAATGTTGAAGCTTTCCGATTTCCCTGGCAGTAACAATGGAACAGGTCTTTTCCAGACCATTGTCGGGTTGAAGATCAGAGACATCTACGAGCAGATAATCGCTAGCAAGGCCAAATCTCCGGTAGCAGCAACAAAGGCCTAAAAAAGAACCAACATAAATAAAAACAAAAAACAGCCTTGTTTATTGGGACAACGCACCAAATCCCCTCTGAAATCAACTTCCACTTTCAGTTTTTTTTTATTTTATATTTTTCAACTTCTTCTTTAGCCATGTTTCGGTTGAGTATTATTTAGCCTATTATTGATGGGAAAGACAACAATCCGTACGTACTAATCATAATGCCTGTGGAGCCGTGTAATATAGAGAAATGAAAGCAGAGATGAAATTCTGTCAAGGAAAAAGTTCATAGAAGATTGGTTCCTTTTTGGTATGATTTTTCTTTCTGAATTTCCCATACTGCATTGCGTCATCACTATAACTTCTCACCATTTTCTACTTTCCGTTGGAATGACCTCATTAAGGTTGTCTTTACATTCTTTTTTCATGCCTGAAAATCACATGAGATACCAGAGAATATTGTCAACATTAATGTCTTGTTTTCACAATTTCCTCCCAACTTATCTCATCTCATCTAATCATTATAACTGTTCTAAATTTTCACACAAAATAAAATAAACAATTCAAACTTTTTCAAATTCCAAAACAAAAATAATATTAAAAAATATATTCTAACAATATTTTATTCAACTTTTAACTTTAATTTCAATTCATCTCATCTCATCTCATCTGCAAAAACAAACGAGATGGATGATTTAAGAGGTTTGAAATGACACAAGGAAATAAGGCTATGAGAAAGCTTCAGAAGAGTATAAAACCATATATGCCACAAAAGTCATTTATTGGTACTCATCTGTGTTCCTAAACTACCAATTTTCACAGATTCACCTGCACGAGTTGTAGCTTGAAGATAACTGCATATTCTTGCACAAACTAGGTAGTATTAAAGGCAATACCTCTATCACATAAATTTTTTGGACTGAAATGAACATGTTGATGAAGGGCAGGGAAACCAAACAACCCGCTTGCAACTTTTGGAACTCAATTTTATAGGTAAAAGCTCTACCATTCCCATGCTCAAGACAGTTGACCCCGCAGGATTCTCTAAATGTCTACATGGAGCTGTGGGAAGAAAGGGTTTTAAGTTCTTTTTTCTTTTTGATAAGTGAAAGGGTTTTAAGTTCTTATACCATTATTTTTATTTTTTGTCAAAGAAACCTGGGCACTATATACTAGGAGAAAAAATGATTGCTTATTTCTCGTTCTACATATCCTAGAAGGGGAGAGTGTGCTAGAGAACAAGGATGAGAACATCAGTCACAGAAACCTGAGCAGCATAACTAAATAGCAAAAAAGAATAGCTTTTCATTCATGTATATAGACTGATTACACAGCAGAAGCATGAAACAATACATAAATGGTATTTAAATGCCCCCAGGGTTCATCCATATGAAATTAATGCGTACTCAAAATGATATCCCCTCAGAAGTCTGTCACCATCTCATTACATAAACAAGAAATTGAAATTTTTGAGCTCATTGTATCTTAAGCTAATAATAATTATTAAGGTAGATATAATCATTTTTTTAGAAGTAATATGATCCGATATGATTAAATATAAGTTGTTGAAAAGTGCCCCATGACTTAGGGACAAACTCATCCTAAGTTTTATAAAGAGTTACATCACTCCTCCTATTTGACTTTTTAAGAGGAGAAATAAGTGTTTCTATATGGTATCAGAGCAAGTTAACCTATGACCGATGATGCGTTCCTGCGACCTACCCACAATGATGGTACCGGAAATATTGGACCACACGTGAGGGGACGTGTTGAGAAGTCCCACACGGTTTAGGGATAAACTCATCTTGAACTTTATAAGGAGCTATATCAATCCTCCTATTAGGCCTTTTATGGGAAGAGATTGGTGTTTCTATAGAAGTTAATTCAGATAAATGACTTAACTAAACTGATAACAAGCTGACAATGCAATTAATCACCGAAAGCACATGTTGATTACCATATTTCCTTAATGAAATAAATTAATGCCGTGTGAAAAATAAAAACCAACGAGATAAAGCAAACAAAGCCATGGCAAAGCAAGGAAGTGAAGTTATAAGAAGAGTTCCCCTTATTTGAAGCAGCATTTTGTTCCAAATAAGTTCTAGATTCTAGAAAACTTCAGAGAAACTAATATACAGATACTTAATTTGATTAACTATGATTCAACAATAAACTAGATCTACAAGAAAACATGGGAATAATGATAGCAGCTAACAAATATTTAACTACCCTTTCTCCACAGCTCTACTTGATTATAACAAACTTGTTGGTACCGTGTCTTGCCCAATGATCCCTCAAGTCAACTGGATGAGTAAGATCACGACCCTCAGCTGCAAGTCTCAGTAGAAGTTTCCCATATGCTCCGTTGCTCATCTTCCTCCCAGCCACACGAGCCCCAGGTCTTGTAGAACTCATGGGCAGAGGATACTCTGATATGTTAATGGTGCAACATGAAGATTGCCATCCACCAGCTCCCCATTTGTAGCACAATCTGGCAACACCTGTACAAGAACAGTATGGAGGAGGCACCCTGGAGAAATCAAAGTCTGCTTTCTCCATATGAATATTATTCAGAATCTTCTTTTCTCGTTTTCCTTCAGGCATATTTTTTCCCTTTGTCGTTTTAGGAGTCTTTTTGGTTTGCTTTGATCTGAAAACCTTAGATGCAACCTGGTTAGAACCCTTCAGAGAATTCTTTAGTTTTCTACCTTTGGCAGGTTTAGTTGCTGAGTCGATATCGTTCATCGGTTCAGGTGTGACAGCAATGGTTCGAATGGGGCCAACAGGAAGACTAGGTTGCGGGTTTAATTGGACACCTTGAAAAGAATTTGAGCTGGTTTTTGATGCAGAGAGAAAACTCCCGGGATAAAACCAGGTAAAATGTGGAACAGACGCCCCTGCTGTAGCTTCAGGTATCATAGGGTTTCTATTGGAGTAGGTCCCCATCTTCGCAACTATGTGATGTCTCAGCACTGCATCTGCACCCAAAGTTTGCTCTAAGAAAATCACAGTACCCTATCTACCTACAGTATCTACACAATTGAACAAAACAATGAACTTCCCAGCCCCAAGTAATATTTGTTGTTGAGAGAAACAGACTGAAACCACATAAAAATCAACACTTCACTCAAATCGACAACCTGGGCAAATATCAAAGAGTTGGAGAAAACTTACTAGAAACTATATGGGAAATCAAACATTTTAAATACCCAATAATATATTTATAAAAAATTAAAAATTAAATTAAAAGGCAAAATAATTGGAAAATTGAGAAAATTCCCCAAGTTCTGCATAGTTTTATTATTAACTGCTGGAAGTAATCATAAGTTTTCAATCCCAACAGTTACAAAACTATTCTCATTGGATTTGGATTTGGATTTGTAAGTTACCATCTTGGAGAGTCCCTTCGTGAGGGCTTGATATGATATGATGGGCCACTCGTATTTGATGGTCGTCATGCAACAGACCGGATTAACCAAAAAGCTCAAGCCAATGAGTTTATGACCATATGATAGATTGACCGCTTTCTCTTATCACTACTACTTGACACAGGATGTAATCACATAATCAATCAAAACCAGACCACTCACACATGAATATTAAAACAATTCTGACAAGTGTTTGGAATAAGAAATATAAAGACATCAGAATAGTTTTGTAATTGAGTAGTAAGCATGGAGATTCTGCTCAATAGGACACTTAGAAATCAGTATCTCGCCAATCCAAGCAACATTAACTTAAAGGGTTGAAAAAGAATCTAATTGACCTAAAAGTCCCAACATCTTTAACCCCTGAATAAACAATGGGAGTTAGACTACATTCAAGATTCTTTACCGCGATCCACTGCGATCCATATATAGAAGCAACCCAGCTCCCTATAGAAACTAGTTTCATAAACTCCTCCGACAATAGTAAAAAGGAGGTCCACACTATCCGACAAGTTTTTTTTTATAAGTAATAAACTTTATTGATCAAATGCAACTAGGCAAAGCCCATGTACATGGGTAGTATACAAAAGAGACACCTAATTACACTCTAACAAGCCGAAAAGAAAGTAAAAACTCATGAACATTCCCTCCCTTTAATACAATAGCAGAAAACCATTGAACCAAAGAAAATACAAAAAAGTTCCATATTTCCCCCACTATTCTCTCCTTGTTGTTGAAGCATCTCTCATTTCTTTACAACCAAATACACCACAATAAAAACAAAGGGACCATCCTCCATGTCGCAGCCAATTGAGAGCTATGATGTTGCCTATTCCAACATGCTAGAAGTTCCACCACACTCTTGGGCATCACCCAAGTCAACCCACCTCACTATCCAACAAGTTATTGGGAGATTCTTGCCTAGCACCACCCCAATCTCCCCATCTCTTGGCAGAAAATTGCCACCTCCTGCACTGCCACCCCATAGTTTTCCTTGTGGCTTCATACTCATGAAATGTAATACCCTTTACTAAGTTATGAGTGTAGGTGCTGTATGGAACCCCACATTTCTTGGGAGGGGTAAGCGATTGCTCTTTAGAATAATTCTAATGGGGCTCCAATTGTACCATTGACTAGTCATTTTGGAATATGACCCAAATGTGGCTCGAGCCTCCCTTGGGCATCATAGATGGTATCAGAGCCTATCCCAACTAAGGTTGTAAAAAAAAAACTAGAAAACCGGTTGAACCGACCAAACCGGACCAAAACTAGTGATTTGAACCAAACCGGTATATATATATTTTTAATTTTTTATATTATATATAAAATATTTTGTATACCCCATATTAATTAATGAGCGTAGGTAGTGTATAGGATCTCACATTGCTTGAGAGGGAGGGAGAAGCTATTTGCCTTTATAATGATTCCAATGGGGCTCCAATTGTACCATTGACTAGTCTTTTTGGAGAATGGTTCAGATGTGGCTTGGTCCTCCCTTGGGGCGTCACAAATTTCCTATCTATACTCTCTTGCTTGCAAATCATAATGTTAACCATGGTATATCTTTGCCTCTTGCAAATTGTAGCCCACTTTGGGTACAATACCCCACTCCACCCCTCCATCCATTCTCTCTATCCTTGTTCCCACTACCAAACTTTGATGGAGAAACTACATCCTTTCCTTCTCCTTTTTAAAAGACACTTCTATCTTCATCAAGCAATCTAGATGTATAGTAAGAAAGAGAACTTTATCAAACGAAGAGAGAAAACTGTAAGGGAGACCCACCGCCACCTTTCACCCACCCTAGCAGGCGAGTAACATCTCACCACCGTCACAGACAAGGTCGACGGGCCTCGGCGACTTCAGTGAGGGTTGTCTGGCGTTGGTCCTCTCTCCGGCGACTGGGTTTTTTTGCAAGGTTCTCTCTCTGTCGTCTTTCAGAGTGAGCCCATGTGTAGTGGCGCTTACTACCCTGTCGACGGCTCCGTTAGTCGTGTCGTTGACACAAAAAGAGTCGCCAGAAGTCGGCAAGGCTGCTTGGAGTACCCCGGCATCAAGATCTGTCTGCCCTGTGAGCCCTATCCGTAGCTGGGCTTCGTAGTTCTTCAGCTGTGTCCCTGCCGCATATCTTTCTTTAGTTTTGCCTCAGATCTGCACCAAAGTTTGCTCGTATCTGCATAAACTTTCGACAGGAACGAAGCTTGGGAAGCCCCTGCAACTAAAATCGAAGATTTGAACTTAATATGGGTCAGTTGGTGCCTTTTTGGGTGGAATCAAAGGCTTTTGAGTTTTTAACAGAAGCATGGAGGTCCTCATTAAAAATTGTGGAGAGGAGCAGAAGGGTTTGGAGGTCTGTAGCTATGGGTTGTAGTGGGATAGGATGGTTGGTGGCTACGGCAGAAGCAGTATTACAGGCGGGGAGAAATTCTAAATTCACACAACATTTAAGAGAAGGAAATAGAGCATTTGTGGCTCAATGATGCTCCAACGTGCATGTAGGTATCTAACTGTCATAAAAAATGGTGGAGGAGGCTGGCGGAGTGTTTTAGTCATTCGTGAAGGGTATGAAGGTCTAGGTTGGGAGAAGTTTGCTATTGAATTACGCAGAGCCGCGGATATGTTTTTTTCCTTTTAGGCTGATGGGTCAAGGAAGGAAAGCCAGAAGAGGACATCTGATCATGAGAACATCAACTTGGAGTTGCAAAAAGACCCAAGCACAACCACGATGGCGAGGCGATCATATGCGGTAGCTCTGAAGATGGGTCATGCTTCGGTGACTCAGAGTGAGGGGAACTGTGAAAGTGGCCAGTTTGTCGCGATGCATAATTCATTAAAGGAGATGGAAACCCCCATCTTGTCGAGTTGAAGGCAGCAATCGCTTTCTTGTCTACGAAAATAAACTTGCATTCAATTGCAGGCAACAGGGACATAAGAAACAAGCCTAAGATAGGCCCAAATCCTTTAAACTTAGATAAAGGAAAACGAAAAATTGGCTTCGGCCTTGTCCCTATAACCAAATCCAGGAGAGTTTGGCGGGTCAAAAGGAAAACCGAATTATTTGAAGTGGGTTCTACATCGGGTATCGGCGTAGAGTCATCCGTACTGGAATCCCTTCGCCACAGGTGACACAGGAAAGACCGATAGCCGGTGTTACACCCTTGGTCAGTGTTCTCCCCAAAAAATCTATGGAGGGAAATGGTGTAATGCCAAGGTCTGAAGGAGATGTAGGGTCCGTCGAAGTTGCACATAAATGGTCGCTAGAGGTGAAGGAGCTTGCTGCCAACCCAGAATCTCCAATGGTGACCATGACCTTACCATTGGAGAGAACCAATAGAGTTGTTGAGGAGGTACGGGATTTGAATATGGGTTTGTTGTTGGTGCCTTGCGAGGATGAATGTTTAGGACCTGATGTTCAGCTGGGAAATGTGTATGGGGAAGATGTTGTCCCCTTGTTATCTCTTCCTCCATTAAACAATATAGTTGAATCATCATAGGATTGGGTTTTGCAAAAGGTTAATGAGATACAACAATGTGTGGGGATTACTTGTGGAGGATTTGACGACCAATTCACAGCACTACTCATAACAATTGAAGCGGGTACTCGCTTGAAACAAAATCAAGATTTAAGAAGAGCAGAGAGTTAAAGCGTCTTACTTGGGCAATCAACTACGACACAAAGAGAGGTAGTACAAGTTGAGGGAGGACTAGAGGGAAGGCATAAAGCCTTCCTTAGTCCTTGTAGGATAATTCGAGTGGAGTATTAAATGTGTGGGAGACAAAGGGTTGGGGTAGTTACAGTGACTTGTTTTGCTTTGGGAATGCGTGTTTTGTCCCAATAGGGCTTGGTCTACATTGGATAGGTTTCTAATTTTTCCCTCTTTGGGCGAAGTTCATTTAGGGGCTCTTTATTATGGGCTAGGTGTTCTCTCTTGTATACACTCAATGTACTTGGTTATGCCTATTGATATTAATATATTTTTACTTATAACTTCTAAAAAAATATATATATTTTTACTTATAAAAAAAAAAAAAATCTTCATGAAGCACTTGAGTGCACAAAGGTGAAGCAACTGGGTAAAGTAGGAGTCTCTTAGATCTGCGTATATTAAAAAAACTAAAAACATTATCCACATTCAACATACCCTCCAAGTATCTTGCTACAAGCCCTAGCTATCTCTCTGAAGTTATGCTCTTTTTGCTGAATTTAGCTCCACCTATAGTTGCCTCAATAGTTGATATAGAGACTAATTAACTTAACAAATTTAAGAAAAGTTCAAGAGATGCTTGGTTGTGATATAAACCTTTTCAAATAATTCTTCATATAATAACAAAAATTGAACATAGAGGTATGTGTATCTCAAATAATTCAACTATTTCAATCTTGACTAGGTTTGATATAAAATACCGAAAAGAGCAAGTTTAACACACCAGGTGCTCACAAATACACGCATATACATATGGACACAATCACACTTGGCGTGCATGCACGGCACAAATAAAACATAAATAGGACAAAATTGAAACAACTAACTTATGCATTGTATCAAATATCCAGCCCTCAAGAAAGAAAAAAAGAACAGAAGAAACAATTAATGCTAGCAAGTTACTCGCTTGAAATTTGATGGGGAATTCATGCAGAAGCAGTAGATTGAAAGCTCTACTGGTATAGTAGCAAGAGACATACACTTTTTAAGGAAAAGCAAGCCCAAAGGGGCCAAACACTACATCTAAATTTTACAAAGAAAAGCACGGGTATTTCAGAACAAAAAGGTGCTCGTTGTCAAATTCTAAAGAATACTTTCAAAAAGAGAAACAGATGCCAAAATGCAACAGATCGCAAGCTCTAACTAACAGAAAGGAACCCAAAAATACATCAAAATCACACTACGAAAAGCACAGAACTTTAGAGCAAGAAAGGAAGGGGGGAAACGCCCATGTCAGAAACCCACTCTAAAACTGAAAAACTAATGGCAAAATATCTCATTCAAAGTAAAATATCACCTCGCACATGCACCACCCAAGCTTATCTTTAAAGAAAGCCGGACTGAGAAAAGGAAACCCATCAAGACTAAACATCAAAACAAGCTTCAAACAGTAGAGAGTAGACAATATACGCCTTTTTTTTCAAAAAAAAAAAAAAATTGAAGACCAAGAAGATCTACTGGAGCTAAGGTATTTTCTCTCCTTTCGTCGTCTTGTTTTTTGACAGATTTTCAGTGCCGTTTGTTAAGTGGAAAAAAAGATTATTAGTTTACCTGGGAAAGCAGTTTCCCGTGCTTTGCTTCACTGCCAGCTCCTAAACAAAATGAAATGAAATGCTGGCCAACTCTCTCTGTAAATGAAATGCATATTGGTTTCAGCACAGGTTGCTCATATCTCGCGCGGTGGAGTTTGTTATCCCACGCCCTCTATAGGTACGTGTAGAACACGCTCCAACGGCATAAGATCTTGTTCTGTCAAAAGCTAAAAGTCGGTGGTGCCAGTTCCTAGCCGTTGGATGTATATTCTAAAGCTAACATTATTACCATTTCGAGGTATAAATATTTAGACAAATGATTATTGCAACTCGTGCAATCATTTAAAAATATATATATGGGATTTATATGAAAATAAATTAATTTTTTAATAATAAGTCCTACTCTTTTTTAAAACGATTGTATGACACTTATATATTTTACAATTATATGTAGCATTACTCTTATATTTTTATTTTTTGATTGAAAGTTTGAAAAATTGTAATGATTAGTTTAAAAAAATTATAATGATTAATTTGAAATGTTTATATTTGAATTATGTTTAAAAAAAATAAGATAATATAAGAATTTTAGAATGAGATCTATTTCCAAACAAACACTTAATGCCTAATGACAGAGATTGAAAAGAGATGAAAATATTATGATTCTCATTGATCAAAAGGGACTATACAGTGTGCTCTTTATAGAGATTTACAAGGGGAATATTCGAGTAATCATTTTCACAAATGGGTGCTGTGCATAACAGAAAACATAGCAAGGGGCAAAGTTTGTTAGAGACTCTGCCAATACAGTTACAAGCGTGTCCAGAGGACACAAACCAACAATTCCTAGCCTATTCCAGAAGCTTCTGCAGAGGTGTCATTGTCTTGATATTTCTCTTGTGACTTGGATGCCAACATGGAAGGTTCAATACGCCTCCTCGAGCCTAACGGGGTATCAACAACAGTAAGGCTCGTTCGGAGATTTTGAAAACGTGGTGCTGCCAGGGACTTTGTGAGTATATCAGCAACCTGATCTTTGGACGGTAAAAATGCAACTTAAAGAGTTTTAGCAACCACTCTATCACGAACAAAATGGAAATCAATTTCCATATGTTTGGCACGAGAGTGAAGAACAGGATTAACGGAGAGATAGGTTGCACCAAGATTATCACACCAAAAAAGATGAGGTTTAGAGATAAAAATATGAAGCTCTTTCAAGAGGTTTTGAATCCATAGTAATTCTGATGTGGTATTTGCAAGGGTTTTATATTCAACCTCGGTACTTGAGCGAGCAACGATGTGTTGCTTGCGGGAGGACCAGGAAATGAGATTGTTACCCAAGAAAATACAAAAGCCACTCGTAGAGCGATGATCATCTGGGCAGCCAGCCCAATTTGCGTCAGAAAAGGCTTGGAGTTGAAGGCTGGATGAATGATGATTGAGTAGACCAAAATTAAGTGTTTGCTTTAAATATCTGAGTAGCCTTTTAACAGTAAGTCAGTGAGGAAGTTTCGGTTGATGCATGAATTGACAGATTTTATTAACAGTGAAGGCAATGTCAGGTCGAGTAAGAGAAAGATATTGTAAGCTCCCAACAATGCTTCGATACATGGTAGAATCAGAAAAGGTAGGAGTATCAGAGAGTGAAAGTCGACTGGAAGCTGCCATTGGAGAGTTGACCCCTTTGGCAGCAAGCATATTGACCCGAGAAAGTAAATCACAGATATATTTTCTTTGAGATAGTAAAATACCATTGTGCAGATGACTAATCTCGATGCCAAGAAAAAAAGAAAGTTGTCCTAAATCTTTGACAGGGAAGATAGAGTTCAGAAAAGAAATGAGATTTTCTATTTGAGAGGGATGAGAACTAGTTATGATGATATCATCAACGTAAATGAGAACATAAATAAGTGTGGAATGTAAGGAGTAAATAAAAAGCGATGGGTCAGCTTGAGAGGGAACAAAACCATACTCACAAAGGGAGGAGGAAAGCTGGGCAAACCAAGCACGGGGTGCTTGCTTAAGGCCGTAGATAGCCTTATGCAAGCAGCACACATATTCGGGATGCTCTGGGTGGACAAAACCGATGGGCTGAGTCATATAGACAGTCTCGGTGAGGTCGCCGTGGAGGAAGGCGTTGTGTATGTCAATTTGCTGAAGAGACCAGCCATTTGAGATGGCGAGTGAAAGAACAAGACGGATCGTGGTTGGCTTGACAACCGGGCTGAAGGTCTCGGCATAGTCGACTCCTTCTTGCTGGTGGAAACCTTTGGAGACTAACCTGGCCTTGTGTCGTTCAATAGAGCCGCCGGACTTGTGCTTTGTACGAAAAACCCACCTGCAACCAACAATGTTAGAAAAAGGAGGAGGGGGAACAAGAGACCAAGTTTTACTCTGGAGAAGAGCTTGAAATTCGCTACTCATGGCCTCATGCCACTCAGAAAATTGGGAGGCAATGGTATAGAATGATGGTTCTTCAGGTGTGGGGATGGATAGAGAGAGGCAATGTCGAGGAGGTGGATATGGGATGAGACCATGGGTGAGCTGTTTAGGCCGTGAGTTATTCGTCTTGGAACGGGTTATTATCGGAGATCGAGGGAGAGGAAGTGGTGGTGGTGGTGGTGAGGCCGATGGATTTGAAGAATTAGGGTTTGAAGTAATCGAGTGAGGTGCAGACAAAGAAGAGGAATTATGTGAAGAAGGAAATGAGTCGAGAGATGAGGGTGATGGGTCAGAAGAAGGAGTTGGTGGGCTTGGGCTAGATGAAAGTGTTGGGTCCAGGAGAGGCGGTACAAGTATCGGAAGATATGTGTGGGTTTGATGAGGGGGATTGAGGCCCAGAACAGATGTAGTTTTGTTAAGGCCCGAAATGAAAGATGAGTAGGGAAAGGAGTTTTTGTTGAAGAAGACATCACGGGATATATACAGACGATTTGTAGGAAGATGGAGACACTTGTAACCTTTGTGTATTGGGCTGTATCCAAGAAAAAGGCAAGAAAGAGAGCGAAGATGAATTTTATGATTGTTGTAGAGCCTAAGATTAGGCCAACATTCAAACCCAGAAATCTTGAGAAATTTATAATCAGGTTCAGTTTTGAAGAGAAGAGTATGAGGTGATTTGTTGTGAAGGGATGGGGACGGGAGTAAGTTGATGAGATAAGTTGCCTTGTGAAAAGCATCAGACCAAAATTGATAAGGAAGAGAGGCTGTGGCTAAGAGGGCAAGGCCTGTCTCGACAATATGGCGATGTTTTCTCTCTACAACACCATTTTGTTGGTGTGTATGAGGACATGTTAGCCGATGTGTTATGCCTTGATTTTTGAGGATATTAGTGAGTGGCCGAAACTCACCACCCCAATCACTTTGCACAATTTTAATTTTGGCATCAAATAATCGTTCAACATTTTTTTGAAAAAGCAAGAAGGTGGGTGTGGCATCACTCTTAAAGTTGATTGGGTAAAACCAAGTATGGCGACTATAATCATCAACAAATGAGATGTAATACCAAAAACCATCATGAGAAATATAGGGAGAGGGACCCCAAATATCAACAAAAATTAAGTGCAATGGAGTAGAAGACCGAGTAGTATTAATATTAAAGGGAAGCTGTCTACATTTGGCTAAAGGGCAAATAGAGCAATAAAAAGAAGATTCAGTAGGAACATAAGGTAAACATTTGGTGCGAATAATCTTGTAAACAAGTCAAAGGGATGGATGACCAAGTCTATGATGCCACTGAGCTACAGAAGTTCTTTCACCAACATGAGCCAAAAGAGAAGAAGTAGTGATGTCTGGAGGTGGAAAAAGGTAAAGTCCATTATGCGTTGGTCCCTGAATGAGAGGAGTCCATGTTTGCTTGTCCTTCACACAAAAATGGGAATCATGAAATTCAAAATAAGCACTATTGTCACGGCAGAATTGATAGACAAAAATTAAATTTTTTTGTAATGTGAGGAACACGCAGCAAATAATGAAGAAGAAAGTTAGAGGAAGAGAAAGAGAGTCGTGAGTCACCAATATGAGTTATCGGCAGAGTGTTACCATTCCCAACTGTTATCTGCTCAGGTCCATGATAAGACTCGGTGGAGAGATTGAGGTTTTGAAGCTCAGAGGTTATGTGATTTGTAGCAGCAGAATCAGGATACCACTGAGTGTGAGAAGAAGGCTGAGAAGAGGTGAAGTTGGCGGAAGGGGTTTTGGAAGGATTGTACTGATAGGCTTGGTCGAAGCGGTAGTAACATTGGAGAGCAATGTGACCAGTCTTGTTACAGACTTGACAGATTGGTCGGTTGAAGTTTGGGGAAGATGGAGAGAGGTTGGGAGAAAACTTGGTAGGAAAGGTTCTACCACCTCGATAACGGCCGCCACGAGAGAAGTTACGGCCACCTCGAAAATTTGATCTACCACCCCTAGAGAAGGATTGGGTGGTGACATTGGCAATGGGTGTGGGAAGTAGGCCTTGCTGAGTGATGTGGAGTGATGCTCTGCTTTCAAAGGTAAGGAGGAGGTTGAATAGTTCAGCAGAACTAATGGGTGTAGCTCGAGTAGACACAGAGATAACAAAGGAATCAAACTCAGAGGTAAGGCCGTTTAGGATGTATGAAACCACTTCGGAGTCACGAAGTGGTTCGCCGGCAGCAGTTATGGTGTCAGAGAGGAGACGAACCTTGCGATAGTAGTCGGTGACAAAGAGAGATTCTTTTTTGAGGTTTGTGAGTTGGTGACGAATCTGGAAAATTTTTGCTTGGGATTGAGAAGTGAATATGGTTTCTAGAGAGAGCCATAGTTCACGGGATGTGCGAGAGGAGACAGCTTGAGCAAGAATAGATTCGGTAAGGGAGGAAAGGAGGGCACTAAGAAGTAGTTGGTCGGTACGATGCCATTTAAGATAAGATGGATTAGGTTTGGAAGCAGAGGGAAGACCAGGAGTTGAAGAGGGAGACGGAGGGATTATAGGAGGTGGAGGTGGAAAGGAACCATCGATGAAATGGTAGAGATCTTGACCGTGAAGATATGGGATAATTTGGGCTCGCCAAAGAAGATAGTTATCGGAGGTTAGCTTGACAGAGACTATGTGTGAGAAATTGTTTGGGAGTTGGATGGGAATGGGAGAAGAACCATCGGTTTCTGGAACAGGGTTGGCCATGAGAGGAGAAGAGAGAAGAAGAAGAAGATGGAATGGAAAAAAAAAGGCATGAGTCACTTAGTGGCTCTTGATACCATGATAGAGATTGAAAAGAGATGAAAATATTCTAATTCTCATTGATCAAAAGGGACTATACAGTGTGCTCTTTATAGAGATTTACAAGGAGAATATTCGAGTAATCATTTTCACAAATGGGTGCTGTGCATAACAGAAAACATAGCAAGGGGCAGAGTTTGTTAGAGACTCTGCCAATACAGTTACAAGCGTGTCTAAAGGACACACATCAACAATTCCTAGCCTATTCCAGAAGCTTCTGCAGATGTGTCATTGTCTTGATATTTCTCTTGTGACTTGGATACCAACATGGAAGGTTCAATACCTAACAATCATCTCATAACATATTGATCACAATCTTTTGGATCCTAAACCAAATTCAAGTAATTTCAACTTATTATTATAATTTTTTAAAATCTTAATATAATATATAATAAATAATTTAATTTTTTTAAATTTTAAAATGATAATAATATTAAAAAATAATATTCTAACAATATTTTATCATCTCAACTTAATTTAATTAAACTCACTTCAACGTCCAAAACCAACCTTAAACAAAATAAAACACCTTTTTAAAGTTGGTTGGAACTGAGAATTGTTGACGACCTTTTCAACAACGACCATGACAAAAGGGATGAGGTACCGTCCTTCCGATCTAAGTGACTATAGAGGTCAAAGGAGATCTTTATTGACTAATAGTCTAATACTAATAGTACACATATAATACTTTTTCACAATATTTTTCATAATAGATAGTATAAAATGAGAATATTTTTATAAAATATTAACTTTTATATAGCATTTTATAATAATATTTCTTATTTTAAAATATAATTGTGAAATATATTGTAAAAATATTGTGTGTTCATCATTTTTTATCTTTATTTTCACACACCCTTCAAAAAGGAGCATTTAATATTGGTATTAGAAAGGCAACTCATGGACAAAGTATTTTTTGTGCAATTACTTTTTAGGTTATGTTTGATTGTTAAACTAAGTTAAACTCATATTAGGTTATTTTTGATTGTTAAACTAAGTTAAACTCATATTAATTCAATTATTGATAGAACTTACTACTTTTTGAATTTTTTATAAAAAATTTAAACTCATTTTAATCTATTTCATACATTTTAACCCAAAAAATTAAATATAAGTCAACCTAAAAAAGTCAAATCCATCTCAATGGAACTCACAAAATACTACTATTTACAACTCAACTGATCTCAACATTCAAACGTAACTATAGAGTACAAATAACATAATCTTTTCATCATATCATAATATGTTACATAATTAAAATTGTTTATATAAATATTGATTTTAATTAACACGAGCAAGAATATTATTTAAATAATACTATTAAATAATATTCTTTGGACAATAGTTTGATGAAAATATTATTTCTTATTAATTATACTATTAAAACAGTAGAAAAAATAATTAATTTAAATAATGATTATGAATTCAAGTCTTTTCTACTAACAGAAATCAGATAATTAAAGATATTTTAATTATTGTTTTAACGGTAATTAAAACTGTTTATATAAATATTGATTTTAATTAATACGAGACAAGAATACTATGTATCCGTATTTTGATAGTAATTAATAATTATTCGACTTCACGAGCACGACAAGAAGAAAGAGATTACATTTGGTGGGAATGTCTCAGGGGCTTTGGGGCAGTGGTGAGTGTATGTCGATGGGCAACAACAGCTCCGAACTTCAAGTTCTGTCAACAAAATACTTCCCATTAGTAATGATTAATAATTATTATTACTTTTACTTTTTATTACCATTTTATTACCCACTTCCCATTAGTTACTGCTTTAACAATAGAAGGAAACCATATACAAAATTGTTGAAAATGTGAATTTCAAGAGTTTGGATAGAGTGACTAAGATGATAAACATCATCTTGAGTTTAAATATTGTGAGTTGTTGAATGTAAAATATTTTGAGTTTGTTTGGAGTTTGTAATTAAGTGTTTTAGATAAGTCAAAATATGTAATTTTAAGTCTCAAGGTTCTTATCTTATTCATTGAAGAGTTTAAATTTGGAACGTCTACAAGTATGTAGAGATAGTTTCCTGCAGTTAGCAAACTGTTAACAAAACCGTCACAATAGATTCAATCCATCAGCAGAATTTCATTGGGACTTGGAAACCACTTCCAAAAATATATTTAAAGTCCTACTAATTAGGAAATGTAGAGATTCAATTCTGGAGATTTTTAAAGCACTTTCCAGTACTTATTTTGGTGAGAAAAGTTTTCTGAGAATTTTTCATATTGTCCTCCCAAAGAGTGTGATTGTGATCCGAGGTTCAAATAGTGTGATCGTTTCAATCATTGGAGTTTCAATAAAAAAGTCATTTGAAAATCGTCAGAGGTTCTGACTGCTACTGTAGTAAAGACTATTTATCTCGTCAAGTAAGAGTATCAATTGATAAATGTTTTATAATTGAAATTTGCTTGTAAAATATTTTCAAATAGTGAATTAATGTTTTTGGATAGGCTGCCCGTAAGGTTTTATTTTTAAATAGTTCTTTAAAGGATTTTACTTCGTTACCAATTTCTATGTTATGCAATTGATTTATTTTATGTTAATGTTGTTCTTATTGAATAATTGTATGAATATTGATTGATAGAATTGGTAGACTTTTGGAAGTTTTATTATACAAGGATATTTGGGAAATTTCAATAGCAATCGTTAATGTGACAAATATAACTAACTAATTTCAAATTATTTGTAATATAATAGTCATTATCAAGATGAGGTCATAATTTAATTTTTATAATTTATACATGCATAATTTGTCGTGAAAAATCTAATTATTGTTGTGAGATTGGAGAGGCCCATACCAATTGCATTTATAAATAAAAAGGAAAAACAAACATGCTCCATCCATTTTCAATTAGGTTATAAAATCCACACACCATGTGAGTTCATGAACTTGATCCAAGTTTGTTCTTAAAAAAACCTATATGTCTAATTTGTTCTTCAAAAATGTGAGCTGAAAAAGGTAAAATAAAATAAAGGGGGAAGCAACAGCCAATTTTTCCCCAACAAAATACGTGTATACAGCAAACATCTAAATATGATGATATCAATACCAATAATATGGTAGCCTTATTGCATTTTGCCTCTTCTTCCCAACGTATCAAATAGTATCATGGGTCAAAAAGACAACCAAAATTCTTAGCTGTCAACTCTCGTTTGTTTTCACAGATAAAATGAAATGAGTTGAGATTAAAGTTAAAAGTTGAATAAAATATTGTTAGAATTTATATTTTTAATATTATTTTTATTTTGGGATTTGAAAAGTTGAATTGTTTATTTTATTTTGTGTGAAAATTTATAAAAATTGTAATGATTATATGATATGAGATGAGGTAAGATCAGTTTTGAAAACAAACGAGATAGTCATCAACCAGTGAAGAAGAGAACTAAAGAAAACCCAATAACTCAAAACACCAGGTTAGTCACGTATGACTATCTTAGCACTAATTCAACTCAAGTTAAACTTACAAAGAAAAAAAATCAAGTTAAACAAGCTCACAAAGAAAAAATAAAACAATTGAGGTTAGATTTCTCTTTGCCAAATCAAATTTTATTGTTTTGGGCATTGCAAGTAAATAATAATAATAATGAAAAAAAATAAGAGCAAGAATTATTTGCTAACATTAATGTGTCCACAATTACGGTCAGGAATGATCATTTTATTTGAAAGTAAATATATTTCTTATATGAATATTGTAAGGGGATTTCGCCCCTACTAAACCCAGCAAGCTTGCAAATGAAAGATAAGGGAATCAAGACCAAAGGCCCAGCCCATGACAAACAATCTCCAACCTGGCCCATGGGAAAGGTCCTCTGTACGCAACCTGCAGGAGGGAGGGTACTACAACGGATGAGACTTGTCAATCTGAAGGCCTCTTAAGTAGTGTCCAGCTCTCAAGTGTCCACCTGCATGATAGGTGTAATATGTGGGGAACCCTTGATCTTCTGACATGAAAGATATCAACGGCCCACCGAGGATACTGTCTAGGAGAAGGAAATAGAAGAACCACACTACATTAATGGCACCACTACTCGTGCTACACGCCACATTAATGACGTCGTCGCAGAGCCACGCCGCATTAAAGGACTCTGACACATGGAACAGTACGAAGGATGCAGATTCCATAGGGGCAGACACGATCTATCCCCTCATATTCATAGTATAAATAACAGGTCCCAAGTACGATAATATCTTTCTGATCTTTAAACTCCTTTACTTATTTGCAAACTTCTAAGAATCCTTACTAACTTTGGCATCGGAAGTTCTCCGGCCTCACCAAAAGCGGGACAGAGGGGTAGAGTCCAGTGACAGTGAACATGCGGGGTCCAGGAACACATAAGCTGGACCGAATAAGGAAGAGG
Organism: Pterocarya stenoptera; assembly: GCA_003123785.1. Lineage (NCBI taxonomy): Eukaryota > Viridiplantae > Streptophyta > Magnoliopsida > Fagales > Juglandaceae > Pterocarya > Pterocarya stenoptera. Next base: position 138,488 of record QEOT01005513.1, read on the forward strand.
AGCAAAAGAACATGTAGGACGAGCTCCGAAATATTAAAGGGAAATATGAGAAGATAGCAAGGAAAGTGGGTACATCGTTAACGGTGGATTAGCTACTCACAAGCACTTACTTACCCTACACGGAGGAAGTGATGGCGATGCCCTTATTGCCAAAGTTTAGGGTCCCAGCTATGGAAATATATAATGGAGGAAGGGATCCTCTTGAGCACCAGGAAACTTTCAGAGCTCACATGACGCTGCATGGCTTCCCAGGCAAAGTGGCATGCAGAGCATTTCCACTAACCTTAAAGGGGCCTGCATGCGTATGGTTCGAGTCACTGGCACCTGGATGGGTGGACAACTTCGGTGAGCTGGCTAGACTATTCCTGACTCAGTTCATGTCCCGTCGAAGGAGGCAGCATCTGGCGGCTTACCTCTTCACCATTAAACAAACAGAAGACGAAAGCTTGAAGTTCTACCTATTCCAGTTTAACAAGGAGCACATGACCACCAATGACCAAGACGAGAAAATAACCTTGGCGGTGCTTCTAAGAGGAGTTTGGCCACGATCCCAATTTATGGCCGAACTAGAAAGGAGGACTCTCATGACATTGCGAGAATTCATGGACCAAGCTGACAACTTCATCAATGCAGAAGACACTCTCCAAGCATTGACGAGACGGAGCCAAGAAGAAAGGAGTTGGAGCGGGCGAAGAAAAGTACGAAGGTCCCGGCTAAAGCTAAGCCCCATAAGAAACCAAAGAAAACTCCCAAGAAAAGAGGCGGGAGGAAGTCCCAACAAGGGCACCAGAACCTTGGTACAACCGGCCCACATTCACCATCCACGAAACCGACACCTCTGCCGCACGAAGAGAAGATGACCAAGGAATAGTGCGTCTCTACTGCACATACCATAACTGCACCTTGCATAATACCAAGGATTGCTTCTCCCAGCAAGGGAGGAGGGAATATGCAGAGCAGGAAAGACTGCATCATCCACCGATCCAAAGATTGGAGCAAGAAAGAAGGGGAAGGTCGAGAGAAATGAGCAGGGATCGAGGCAACTGGCACAGGAGGGAAAGCAGCCCATGGCGGCAACCACCGGCGTGAGAACCATTCTCTGCCACAGGAAGGGCCTCCACTTGGGGAAATCCAAACCATAGCAAGAGGATTTGCAGGTTGGGGGGGTTTCCTCATCGAGCAGGAAAGCAAACGCCAGGTGAGCCCGATAACACGAGATGTACTCGGCCGAGTACCATCCCACCAAGCATCGAAGGGGTAATCCAACCCTTTTCATCTCTTTCACAGAGGCCGATGAGGGGGGTCCTGTACCCCTATGACGACGCATTGGTGGTCATTATGCTCGTCTCCAACTTCACTACCCGTAGAATCCTCATTGACAATGGGAGTTTCACAAACATCCTATTTTGGGGAGCCTTCACCAAAATGGGAATCGATGCTGCATGGTTGCAACCAACCCCCACGCCATTGAAAGTATTCTCCAGAAGTATGATTCAGCCTGTGGGAACCATCACGTTGTTGGTCTTCATTCGTAGTAGCCCCTGCACGGCCCCTGTCACAATCAAATTCCTGGTAGTAAGGACCTCGTAGTCCTACAATGCCATTATTGGGAGGCCCATCCTCAACAGCTTGCGGGTTGTTACATCTACCTACCACTTCAATATGAAGTTCCCAACTCCCTAATGAGTAAGGGAGGTCTAAGATGAACAAGTCTTGGTAAGAGAGTGCTACGTCCAAGAGCTTAAACAGAGGGATGGTGAGCTCACCTCAGACGGCACTACTGGGAAAGAATAGGCCGCACACCACTGGAAGAACTCGGGTAGGCCTTTGTCTGTGACTCGCCCTGTAGGGCTTGAGGGGGAGTAAGGGAGTGCATGGGCCGAAAAGGAAAAGTGGACAATAGCCCCTAGCCGAAAACTCTGTTTCCCGTTGTTTTGTAATATCTTCTTCTCCATCATGTAATTTCTTTATATTTAATGACAACGTGATTTTTCAGGACACTACAAACGTCTACTTCAAACTTTCGAATTATCAGCAAAGTGCCAACGAGACAATTCGGGGACCAACAAAACCTACAACGACAAGAGCATCGACAAATTAATGATCACCTCCCTGCTGGATACCATAGGAAAATGTAGGTCTAAAGGTTGTCTCTTCCCTCCCGCGAAAGAGTGGGGGTCAGCCTTACTGCGGACCAAAGATAAAGGCTTACCTTCCTTGCTAGCGTCAACAAGCGGGTGCGGGTTCAGTCACAAACTATCCAAACAGTTTACCTCCCTACGACATACCACAGGGAAATGTAAGCCTAAAGGTTGCCTTGTCCCTCCCGCGATGGAGTGCGTGTTAGTCTTCAGCTACCCAAAATAAAAAACTTTACCTTCCTCGTAAGCGTCAACAAGTGAGAGCGGGTTTAGTAACAGACTGCTCGGATGACTTACCTCACTGCGGGATACTACAGGGAAATGTAGGCCTAAAGGTTGCCTTATCCCTCCCGTGGAGGAGAGCAAGTTTAGCATTCAAGGTGGCCCGAACACTTACCCTGACTTTTGCTGCCAACGAAAAGTGGGTTCAGCGCCAGCCTGACCCAAAATGTTACCTTTCCTTATGATGACAACAAGCAGGAGAGGATTCAATAACAAACTGCCCGAACGACCTACCTCCCCGCGGGATACTATAGGGAAATGTAGGCCTAAAGATTACCTTATCCCTCCTGTGGTGGAGAGCGAGATCAGCCTCGAGCCTACCCAAATGCTTACCCGACTCCAATCACGGTGAAAGAGCGGATTGGCCCCCGGCCGTCCGAAGCTCATTGGGGAACCAAAAAGGCGGATTGACTTGAGGCATCCCGACCTCTCCTCAATGAAGTGCAGGCTTGGTCTTTAGGCTACCCGATGTAAATAGAATCTCCAAATAGGAAAATGTGTCACACAGAAAGCTATACAATGTTAACAAGCGGAAGTAGCCCTAGTCGCAGAATGTCCGATAGTCACCACGACTCAAGGGTAAAGCAACCAACGAGCACCAAGGAAATTACCTCCTCTAGGGTTTAAAGAGGCAGGCCGACCCAAGGCATCTTGACCTCCCCCAAGTGGAGAGTGGGTTAAGTCTATGAGCTGCCCAAATGCTGGAACAAAAGGCACAAACGTTAACTGCACAAACAACAAGCATGGCGCAATACGAAACCAAAGACTCAGGTTTGCGACATTGATCATTTTTCTAAAAAGAGTAATGATAACATTCTTATTTGGCAAATAGGATAAAGTGGAGAATGAAAGAGCTAGGTGGGGTAAAACGCGACAGGAAGACGTACAGTGAAATGCCAACAACAAGCGCAAGTCGTTAAGGCCCTAAGAGATCGGCAGCATGGCAAAGGTCGACGAAAGCAACATGAACAGGAAAGCCGCCCACTAGCGACGTTGTCAAATATAGGCTGGGCACTGGCGGGGTAGACCGTAAACCTTATGGCTAGCTCCCCAGACCGGCCGCATGAGAAAGAGAGAATGGCCGGGTACAAGTAAAATAATTATTGCAACGGTATGCGACTAAAAGCCAACGGGTACAATGGAAAATCAGGAAGGCATCGACTAGAAAGCTCACTGAGAAATCCCAGGAGGACGACTATCCAGAAAAAGGGAACAAACACGGCGCAGAAGGATAAACGGCCGACTAGCAGGGTGGGCAAAAATCTCACTAACTCCCACGCCAAAAATCCCTCAGGCAGGTTGCAAAGACATAAAAAGGAGAATGCTCGAAAAGAATGCGTAATGGACAAGTTGATGCGATGAAAGAACAAGGCATTTTCATTAATTGATTTTACATACAAGTCGCTGGGCAACAAAATTAGGGGTGTCAAATCTTGTTAACGGGTTGTATTCGTGTCATGTCGAAGTATATACATTACACTTAACGGGTCAACACAAACACAACCTGTTAAGGGTTTCGTGTCAAAATTTTAAACATGAGCATGACACGGTAAGATAAGAGATTGACACGACACGACCCGTTATTAGGGCTAAGCACCGACCACTTATCGGATTTTTTTCTCATTGTACTTGGTCATCCTTAAGTTCTTCTCCTCTTGGCCTTCAATTTTTGCTTCCAGGACCAAGAATGTTTGAGTCTTGTCCAACTTACTCTTACAATTTTTGGGGCAAAGTTGGATGTGTGTTTTCAGGGTCGAAGTGCCTTGCCTTTTGGGATAGCATTTCCATTGCCTCTTACAATGGTTACAAGCAACTATAGGCTCTTCGAGATCACAATCAGGCACTCTTGTGAAGTGGACCCATACCAAAAACCTATTCTTAGGAACTCTACTACTAGGTGGAGGGTGTGGGTTATATTAGAAGACACCAGGAGTGCCTATCAAAGATTCCATTGGTCCACTAGATTATTCAACTATGGGATTGGGAGTATCAATAGGCTATTCTGGGATGCCAAGAAAAGATACAACTGTGGATATAGGAGGGCTTATGCCTTCTATATTCATAATTTAAGAACTAAAACACAACAAACAAACAATATAGTAGGTTAAGACAATCACTAAAACAGCCAAACACAGCCCCAAAAGCACAATACAAACTCATTAACTCAACTTGTGGATGTTTTAAAATCACTAAAACAGAATATATTTGAGAAAATATATTTTCATCTTAAACAGAAAAATAGAAAAAAAAAATCAGACCCAACAACATGAATGCAAAACACCACTAAAACAGCCAAACACAGCCCTAAAAGCACAAGCACAATATTTTCATCTTACAATCACTACAATTAGACCCAACAACATGAATAAGAACACCAGCAAAACAATCAGCAAAATAAACTCAAATTACCAATCAGCAAATTAAAACCCAATCATTTAACCGTATAAATCAGTACACGACAGGGGCAATTTAGGAGCTTACTGTGGTGAACCAAGATCTGGAAGAAACACTATCAAAAGCCAAATCTGGAAATAACCATAGAAAAAATCAACATTAGCAACCTCAAAGATTTGATTAAAGAACAGAGACATGAGTTTGGGTAACTTACCAACTTCGAATCTTTAATGGGCGTGATTAATCTATGGTTGAGAGTGTAAGAGATCAATAGGCGATGGGGAGTTAAGAGACAGTGTTTGCACAGCTGCAGTACACCTCAAGAGGCCATCAACGGCGACAACGGGACCTAGGGTTTCAAGGGAAACTTGAGAGAACTATAGAATTTCGGGACTATCGTAGAGAGAGAGAGAGGGGTTGCGCGAGGGAGGGGAGGGCTGCGAGAAGGAGTGAGACGGCTGTGAAGAATCTAAAGATTGAAGATGAAATGGGAGAGGGGAGAACTCGGGAACCCTAAGGCCAAGGGCCTAATTCAAAAAACAATTCAGTTATTAACAAATAAGACGCCGCCATATAGTAGTATACTAAATATTAATTACTATGAATCTATTACTAATACTAATTATACTATTACTAATCATATCTTATAGTATAATTACTAATACTATAGTATCATACTCTTAGTATGTTAGTGATTTAATATATATTATACTTTATATAATATATATTAAATCTCTAATCTCTTATACTTGATATATATATATTAATATATATAAATATTAGTAATACATTATACACTACTAGTATTAGTATATTAGTATTAGTATTAGTTATACTAGTAGTGATATTAGTTATACTAATAGTTATATTAGTATTAGTTATTATTAATACTATTTACTATATAGTATATATACTATATAGTAAATAGTATTAATAATAACTAATACTAATATAACTATTAGTATAACTAATATCACTACTAGTATAACTAATACTAATACTAATATACTAATACTAGTAGTGTATAATGTATTACTAATATTTATATATATTAATATATATAAATATTAGTAATACATTATACACTACTAGTATTAGTATATTAGTATTAGTATTAGTATAAATATTAGTATTAGTTATAGTGATTAGCATAACTATATATTAGTATTTGCTATAGTGATTTTAATTTAGTATAACTATATAATAGTATTAGTATAAATATTAGTATTAGTTATAGTGATTAGCATAACTATATATTAGTATTTGCTATAGTGATTTTAATTTAGTATAACTATATAATAGTATTAGTATAAATATTAGTATTAGTTATAGTGATTAGCATAACTATATATTAGTATTTGCTATAGTGATTTTAATTTAGTATAACTATATAATAGTATTAGTATAAATATTAGTATTAGTTATAGTGATTAGCATAACTATATATTAGTATTTGCTATAGTGATTTTAATTTAGTATAACTATATAATAGTATTAGTATAAATATTAGTATTAGTTATAGTGATTAGCATAACTATATATTAGTATTTGCTATAGTGATTTTAATTTAGTATAACTATATAATAGTATTAGTATAAATATTAGTATTAGTTATAGTGATTAGCATAACTATATATTAGTATTTGCTATAGTGATTTTAATTTAGTATAACTATATAATAGTATTAGTATAAATATTAGTATTAGTTATAGTGATTAGCATAACTATATATTAGTATTTGCTATAGTGATTTTAATTTAGTATAACTATATAATAGTATTAGTATAAATATTAGTATTAGTTATAGTGATTAGCATAACTATATATTAGTATTTGCTATAGTGATTTTAATTTAGTATAACTATATAATAGTATTAGTATAAATATTAGTATTAGTTATAGTGATTAGCATAACTATATATTAGTATTTGCTATAGTGATTTTAATTTAGTATAACTATATAATAGTATTAGTATAAATATTAGTATTAGTTATAGTGATTAGCATAACTATATATTAGTATTTGCTATAGTGATTTTAATTTAGTATAACTATATAATAGTATTAGTATAAATATTAGTATTAGTTATAGTGATTAGCATAACTATATATTAGTATTTGCTATAGTGATTTTAATTTAGTATAACTATATAATAGTATTAGTATAAATATTAGTATTAGTTATAGTGATTAGCATAACTATATATTAGTATTTGCTATAGTGATTTTAATTTAGTATAACTATATAATAGTATTAGTATAAATATTAGTATTAGTTATAGTGATTAGCATAACTATATATTAGTATTTGCTATAGTGATTTTAATTTAGTATAACTATATAATAGTATTAGTATAAATATTAGTATTAGTTATAGTGATTAGCATAACTATATATTAGTATTTGCTATAGTGATTTTAATTTAGTATAACTATATAATAGTATTAGTATAAATATTAGTATTAGTTATAGTGATTAGCATAACTATATATTAGTATTTGCTATAGTGATTTTAATTTAGTATAACTATATAATAGTATTAGTATAAATATTAGTATTAGTTATAGTGATTAGCATAACTATATATTAGTATTTGCTATAGTGATTTTAATTTAGTATAACTATATAATAGTATTAGTATAAATATTAGTATTAGTTATAGTGATTAGCATAACTATATATTAGTATTTGCTATAGTGATTTTAATTTAGTATAACTATATAATAGTATTAGTATAAATATTAGTATTAGTTATAGTGATTAGCATAACTATATATTAGTATTTGCTATAGTGATTTTAATTTAGTATAACTATATAATAGTATTAGTATAAATATTAGTATTAGTTATAGTGATTAGCATAACTATATATTAGTATTTGCTATAGTGATTTTAATTTAGTATAACTATATAATAGTATTAGTATAAATATTAGTATAACTATATCACTGATAGTATTAGTATACTAATGCTACTAGTATTAGTATTACTATATCACTATAGTTAATAGTATCATATAGTAATATAGTATTAGTAACTGATACTTTAGTTATTATACATTAGTATTATATGTTATTATAAATTTATAGATTAGTGTTTATCCATAAATAGTACATGTTGATGTTATTATGCATCTTAGTGTTTATAGTATATTATATATACATTAGTATTACATATTATTATATTTATACATTAGTAATTTATAAATTTGTAATAGTATGATATTCACATATAGTCATATACTAAACTATTATTAGTCAATTTAGTCTACATATATTATAGTATAAATATATTATTTAACTAGTATATTATTGAAGTAATAGAAATTGTTGGGGATCACCCCTTCTCTCTAAACCCCCAAACTTCAGAATCAGCTTGAGGGGGTGGGAGCTTAGGTTCCCTCCCCCTTCACTCTCTTTCTCGATTTATTCTGGTCTAGTGCTTTAGTTTTTTTCTTGTGTTTTTTCAGGCAAAATAAAGGGAGAATCGCCGTTCGGGTCTCTCCGACACCAAACAGTCAACACGCGCCCCACCTGGAAGTTGCCCAGCTGCCGATCAGCAAAACCACCGAGGGCAGCATCAGCCATAGTGGCGCGTTGCCCTCACGCACGAGGCATAGATTTCGGAGATCGCCTGCGCGTGGCCCTCACGTGCTAGCAAGGAACTCTCTGTCACCACTAAGTGCGGCTATTCCCGAACCAGCGTCTCTGGATCTACCAAGCTCGACCGCCGGTTTTCCCTCCAGCAGCCATTTTGAGCACTATTTTCTCTTTTTACAATGTTTTCACAATGTAATTTATTTCATACTCTGTCTTTATTTTCAAGAAAAAAACCCAAAAACGAAGTACCTTCGGACCTTAGTCCGAAGGTAGTTTCTCCCCCCTCCGCTTAGGTGGTGATGTACGGGGTTTGGTTCTCCATATTCCGATTCGTCGGGTATGGAGTTTGGTTACTTGGTTACTGAGACCTCTGTTGTAGACAGAGGTGGGCTATCTCTTAGACTTAGGTCTATAGAGATTTGCCGTCTGGACTAGATTATGTCAGTCACAAAAGTGTACTGGAAAACTACCAACGCTTGTAATTGGCTTATTTTTTAAGTCAACTTTGTATGTCCTTAATTAATGAATGGAAAGTGATCCGTTATTATAATAAAATAAAATAAAATAAAAAACTAGGATATTATTGAGTTAAACTAACTATATAAGATATAGTTGTATAAAATTTAAATGATTAATATATAGAAAAACACATATCTTTTTATAAAATATGTATAAAATCGAAGGCGAAGTCGGAGTCGGATGTGGAGCCGGAGTGTCGGAGTTGATCGGAGCGGAGTCGGAGTCGGTTCATCACTTACTCTGACTCCGACTCCGACTTCCAAGAGGAAAAAAACTCCAACTTGCCAAAGTCGGAGCGGATTCGGAGTAAAGCCGAATTCGGAGTCGAAGAGGAACTGGATTCGAAGTCGGATTTGCGGATTTCTTTTCAGCCCTACCCATTATGACACGTTAATGAATCAGAAATAAATTGACACGACATGACCTGTTTACATTAATGGGTTGAACATACACGACACGACATGACCCGTTTGACCTGATTGATTTTATATAAATATTTAAATATAAATAATATCTATAAAAAATTAAAAATTAACTACAAGTCTAAAATTACAATCCAAATAAATATGATCCACACAAATTGTAATAATATATTAAAATTACATCACAAATATAATAAACAAAACACACATAGTAAATATATTAGTTACAATCCCAAATATAATAAAAACATAAATCTAAGCAAATTTAAAGCTTGAAAAAGGAGGTGGAGTGTCCTCCAAGTCCTTGCCCTTCTTGTTCTCCAACTCTATTATATTTTCGGTTAACTCGTCCAATTTAACTTTTTATTGTGTTTCTTTTAAAAAAAATATCAGTAAAGTTTTATATCAAATAATATTATTGTATTAAAAAATTACAGTTATTTATTCAATAAAATAAAAATAATATTACCTTGCTCCTCGCCATATAACCAATCTCTAGTGCAAACTAATGCTTCAACAATATCTGCTTTTAGTGCACTCCTAAACTGATCAATGATACGCCCACCAATACTAAAAGTAGATTCAGATGCAACTGTAGAAACTGAAACACTCAAAATGTCACAAGCCATACAAACAAGATCGGGATAACGAAATTCATTTACTTTCCAAAAGGAAAGAATGTTAATATTTGCATTTCTATCTACCCTAGGTTCATCCAAGTAAAGATCCAATTGACTTTTTCTCATATGAACAGAAAGATAATCAGGTCTAAATGAATCAAATTCATGTACACAAAATATAAATAAAAATATCTCAAACCAATATGTGATACGAAACAACAATATAATATAAATCATTAAATTAAAAATATTATTTGATGTTACCTGAAATAAATAATTATTATATGAAGACTGACTTTCTACTCTACTAACAACGCTATCAGAAGTCGTGGTAGAGTATGTCATTATGGGAGCACTAGAAGAACTATATTCCATGAAAAGAGATGACATTTTGCTCCGAACATTCATATACTCTATGGAACATTCTCCATAAAGCTTTGTATAAGAGAAATCAACAAAATGAAGCTTGTATCGAGGATCCAATATAACTGCTATAGCCAACAACACATTGAACTCAGACCAATATTTCTCAAACTTGGCAAGCATTTTACAACACATTGTCTTCATGTAGTCATCTTCACCCTCATAGTGCCGCTTTAAAGTAAAATAAATCGAAAACATTGATGGAAACTATAGATTGACTGTAAGGTATTTGATCCCAGAAAAATTATAAGTGGCTTCATAAAAAACTCCCAATAAACCGTTAATCTTCTCTACTTTTTCCCACTCAGATATTGATGGACAATGCTTATAATTGGACTCAGTCAACTCCAAATGACTAAAAGCACGACAATAGAAAAGAGCACTCTCAAGCATAAGAAAAGTATAATTACATCTAGTGGGGACATCCTGTCTCAACCCTTTCTTGCTATCCAAAGACATTTGATTTGTTGAATCTAAAAATTTTACTTTCCTTGTTTTTGATCCTTTGACATACTTGATACTTTCACGAACTTTTTGGATAGCAAAATCAATCTCTTTTAAGCCATCTTGTACTACCAAATTCAGAATATGAGCACAACAACGAAGATGAAAAAACTCACCATCACAAACAAGAGCTTTCTTAATGTTCAATTGAGTTTTTAACAACTCTACTGAAATATCATCAGAAGAAGCATTGTCTAAAGTCAATGCATAAATCTTGTGTTGAATTCCCCACTCACGTAGCAAATTATAAATTTTTTCAGACAAAGATATCTCATTATATGGTGGTGGCATAAAAGAAAAGTTCAAAACCCTTTTTTGCAGAACCCATTACTTATCTAAAAAATTTGTTGTAATGCGCATATAACCATTAGTGGTTATAGAAGTCCACAAGTCAGATGTTAGAGTAATTTTACTTGGAGAATCATTTAACATGTATTTAATCCTTTTTTTTTTCTCAATGATACATCTTAACCAAATCAACCTTGGCAGTATTCCTAGAAATAATTGGAACATCTAGACGCAAATATTATAAAAAAGATCTCACCTCCAAATATTCAACAAACCAAAAAGGCAGTTCATGCTTCACAATAGCAACTACCAAAATATTGTTTAGCATCAAATTTAGGAGAGCTTATGGAAATATTTCCACTATTTTGTGATAACATAATCTGACCAATATCTCATGAACTTCTCCTAGGGCATGTGTAAATGTAACACTTCATATTTTCGATTCTATATTTGCTCGCTGCCATGTAAGTAACTCCACACATCTTGCACTTGGCTCGTGGCTTGCCATCATTGATTTCAGAATCAAGAATCATTTCAAAAAAAGACCACACGTTTGACCATTTCTTTCATTTTGCTTTAGATTCCTCATTTTGAAAATTTTTTGAGTCAAACGAATCCAAATCAATCAAATCTTCATTTTCACCTGCTGCCGAACTCATCTGACAACAAACAACAAAAACAAATGTAAACAATATAATATTTGAAATGCTAATTGGGACGATGTTTGAGAAAAAAAATCCTTCTTTTGAGAAAAAAAAGAAAGAAAGAGATGTGGTTAGAGGCCGGATCCATGGCAAGTGGGCTGGAGAATTAAAGGCCGGATCAAGATGGGGAAGGTATACATATAGAGTTCAAGTTTTAGAATGAGAAACTTAACTTGCTACTACAGATAGAGTTCAAGAACACTACAAAATAATTTCAAACCTATTTCAGTTCAACAGGCTCTCATTCTCTGTATTGTATTTTTTCTAGCTATAACTGGAATTGACATGCTCAACATTATAACTAGGTCAAAATTACTATAAAAAAAAACATAATTTAATAACTCAACTTGTTTTTTAATATTCAGCAAAGAACAAAGTTTTAGTTTATTATCTTCAATTTTTAAGAGATCCATCATATTTTGTTTTGGTTTATAATTATTTTTCTAGTTTTAATTTATATATAGTTTGCACATAAGTACTTAATTGTGATAATATATATGGAAGCTATTGCAGCTATATTCAAACTTAAATCCAAAAGAAAATCAACTAGGACTTATTTTCCAGAGCTTATTGATTGCTGCAAAGAACATAAAACAATATGTTATTACAATATATTACATCCATAATTACAACCAATCAACATAGAAATATTTCCTTACATTTCTCTAGTTTCTTTAATACACAAATGCAACCCATCCAACACCACAACAGAAACACAAGAATATTCATCCCATTTATTCATCTTATTTATTACAGTCACTACATTCCTCGTTACAAGCATTTTATACAATCAAGAGCAATGGTGGGATCATAAGATTCATAACAAAATCTATGGCATTCAAGAGATCTACCAAGGTTTCCACTATAGCTATGAAATGCTGGATTGACTTACAGTGGGCGAAGCGGCGTGGGCGACGGGCGTTGGAAAAGGGGCGCTGGCGGCGAGTAGTGTGAATCCGTGGCTCTAATTATTTCTAGGTAACTTGGCGTCACTTTGAAAAGAACTGGACCGGGGGGGTCACTATGAAGAGAACTGGAGGGGGGCGGCGACGCTGCGTTACCGTGAAAAGAACTGGAGAAGTGGAGGGGGCAGCATGGGTTTGCGACTCAGAAGGAGGAGGAAGATCAAAATGTGAAATTTCAAAAACTGGCGGGGGGGGGGGCTAGAGATTTAAGTTAGAATTAGGGTTTTTTTTTAGTTTTAGGTCTTAAGGGGTATAAAGGTAAATTTGATTTTCTTAACAGGTCAGCCCGTTTTGACCCGAACCCGTTAACACCAAACTCTAACCCTCTTTTAACGTGTCATGTTTGTGTTGGGTTAACTGGTCGTGTCACATATTGCCATCCCTAGACAAAATGCAGGTACATACACTTAAAAAAAAAAGAACAAAACAACGGAGCTGCAGAACTCTAGGAAGCTAAGGCTTGGAACCATCAAGTCTCAACACCAGGAACACCAGTCTCGGGAACATCAAGAGCAGGATCACCCAGGCAAGCAGTGGCTGGAGTAGGAATGACCGGACCCAAGAAAGCATCGGGTATCTATCCCTAGGTTGCGGCCAAACTTGATGCCCGCCGTATCAGCGGAAATGTCGACAAGATTAAGGCCATGCAGGTATTTCGTGAAAGACCTCGAGAGCAGCTTAAGACTCCCCGAGAATTAGTCCTTCATTGACCTATGGCCCTCGATAATCCCGTGTCCCCACACTTTGTCTTGAACTGTCGGGAACGACTTCAGCTGCCTGTCCAGGTGAAGAATGACATCTTGCGCTCGGGATAAGTCAATTTGAAGACCTTGGTTAAGCCGCTCCAATTATTCATTCTCCTCCTGCACCTTCTTCTTAAGCTTCTTTCAGCGGCGCTCCAGCTTCCCTACCATCTTGCACTCATTCGCCAGGTCTCGTCACGTCTTCTCTAGTTCGCGCTCCAACAACTCCCTCTCTTCCCTTTCGCCGCAAGCATAGTGAAGAGAGGTAGTAGTCATTGAACGGAGGCTCAAGTTCTATTTCTCAATGGCCTTTTGGTCATCCACGATAAAAGCCACCAGCTGAGAAGTACCCTGGGAACAAAAAGAACCGACATATAGTAATTAGCAATGGAAGGCTAATAAGGACGAAAAACAAAAAAAAGATAGAAGGAAGCGGCCAAACCTCATGGAAGAAGCCGGACAAACACTTGACGACCTGACCTATGGCCTCTGCACGGCTCCCTCCAATTGCCAGCTGGGACAAGGGAGGAAGGACTTCTACACAGCCCTCGGCCTCAGATCATTATGCGGCCGCTTTAGGAGGAACAACTTGACCTTCGCCCGAACCTTCCTGACCAGAGCCAATTACAACATTTAGAAGAGGGTCACCCTCGGCGGGGCGCTCCGCCTGAACGGGCGTTTATCACGCAGACCCCCAAACCCTTGCCGATTATAACATTCGAAGGGGTGTTGGACCCCTCAGAGTGCTCTACTTGGACCCAGGGGGGGATCAGCAACCGGGCTCCTTGAATTTGTGTGGACTACAACATCCAAAAGGAATTGACCTCCCGGGCAGCCCTCCATCTCTGCACGATTGCTAGAAATAGCAGCCGCCACCCCCTCTCCAACAACCCCGTCCTCAAAGGAGTAGCTACCGACGGCAGAGCGAGATGAAAAAGGTGGAGAAATCCATGAAGAAGAACGTTGCCCCTAGTCAACACGCCCAAGAATCACGGAATCACAGCCGTATAGAGGTTCTAGATTAGGGCATTCATATCCACCTCATCTGCAAACACCTCTGTAGAAGCAACTAGCAGCGACGTCACAAAGGGATTGTCAGCCAGACCCCTCTCCAGCACCTTCATAGGAGTCATCAAGGCAGCAAGGCAACTGGCCTCTGGGTAGCTGACTCTCGCAGTGGAGGAATCAAAGCTCCAGAAAAGGGCCTACCATCAACCCAGGCTACCTCCAAAGGAGGTTTATTCCCCTTACTCGGCAAGGAAGGGTCCGATGAGAGCTTCCAAGCAAAAACAACCTGAGGCCGGACCGCGGTCACCCTATCAATAGAAGGAAGGTGACCAAGGGGAAGCAGAGAACCTCTTAAGCTCTTCTAAAAAAGAAAGACTTCAGAAAAGGCACCTTCGGGGTTATTTTGCACTGGGAACTTGCGGCGATTCACTTAGCCCACTGGGAACTCCCATCCCCGGTCGGACACAAAGAAAAAATTGGGAGACCAGTCTTTCACCTTGCGATATCTCGACTCCAGGGTGACTAGGGCGTGTGTTGGAAACTACAGACATTCCCCTTTTGTCATAGCACCTTATGGGTAAGAAAGAACTCACAACAGGTAAGAACCGCATCATCCGGGTATGATTCCAGCAAAGCACACTGCCAGATAATGCTGCAGGATATCAAAAGCATCCAGGCATTTGAATGCAGTTAGGAGGGATCCAAACCCACGATCAAGAAGGTTGTGAACAGGATGAAGAAAAGGAAGCCTCAGGTTGGACGAAAACATGGAAGGAAATAGGGCCACCCGTGTGGAATGACCATTTGCATCGACGGCAGCCTCATTGGAACCAGGAAGCCAGCAAAAAACACTGACTCTGATACCAAGTAAGGGCCAAGGAAGCCGGCATTGACGCTGTGGCAGTTTAGCTCCCACCACTGCCCCTAAACAACAGCCTAGCGTTGGTAGAACCCACACCGGAAACATTAGGTTGAGAACACTTTTCAGAGGTCATCACCACCAATGTATGAGATAGTGAAGGGCGTAAAGAAGATTGGGCAAGGGAAAGACAAATTGGAAAACTAAAATAGTAAGAAGGTTACAATGTAATGGAAGGAAACAAAGCCCCACTCCCACTTTATATAGGGGGAATGCGATGATTAGTCTCCCACACCCCGTGGCAGAAGGGAGAAGTATGAGTCACTTCGAATTCTGGAAGTGTAATCTACGAAGTGATGCGAATGTAGAGTCACCGTACACCCTCACATTAATGAGCTTGAAAAGACGCCATCAAAATCATCAAAAGGCGAGCCAAGCAAGAATGATGGGAAAACATTGACAGTATTACCAAACGACGGGAGCCTCCCCGGACTTTGGAGTTATGCTAACATCAATAAAGGGATCCTAGCCTCAGTGGCAAGGCGAGTTCAAATAGTGATAAAATTTTCACCGTACTCTTTTAGGGAGAATTAACGGGGTAACTGTAAGGGGATTTTCTCCCTAATAAACCTAGCGAGCCTGTGAATGAAAGATAAAGGAATCAAGACCAAAGGCCCAACCCAGGACAAACAGTCTCCAACCCAGCCCATGGGAAAGGTCCTCTATACGAAACCTACAAGAGGGAGGGTCCTGCAGGGGATGAGACTCGTCAATATGAGGGCCCCTTGAGTAGTGTCTATCTCTCAAGTGCCCACCCGCATGGTAGCGTAAGATGTGAGGAACCCTTGATCTTTTGACAGGAAAGATATCGACAGACCATCGAGGATACTGTCTAGGAGAAGGAAATTGGAGATCCACGCTGCATTAATGGCACCACTACCAAGGCTACACGCCATATTAATGACATCGTCGCAGAGCCACACAGCATTAAAGGACTCTGACATAGGGAACAGTGCGAAGGATGCAGACTCCATAGGGCAGACACGATCTGTCCCCCCAGACTCATGGTATAAATAGCAGATCCTAGGTACGAGAATATCTCTCTGATCCCTAGACTCCTTTACTTATTTATACACTTCCAAGAATACTTACTAAATTTGGCATCGGAGGTTTCCTAGACCCAAGGCCGTCCTCTCCTAGTTGCACTACTCTCCATCTTTTGCAGGCTCATTTCAAAAGATCTGAGTTTCCGAAGCTTGGCCCAAAAGTATGCTAAACACGATGTTAACAATTATATTTAATTTTTTATATAAATAAAATATTTTCATAGTAATAATTAATTTGTAAATATTAATTTTCTTTTCAACCGTCATGTCACAGCTCAACTTAGCCTTTAATCCTCACTAAATTAGGGAGGGTCAACTTCGTGTACACTTTTCCAACAATTGTTATTCTAGAGATCTGTGAGTACTCAAGAGTGATGGTAAGGGAGAGTCGGGCGTTGTTCTGGTTGTACAGATGGGTCATGGATAGACCGCTATGTGAGCTGGCTCCAACCATTGAACAACCACATTTGAAGATCAGTAAAGTTTGGCTTGGTAGTCAACGGGACTTTGAGTTACTTGCTCATTTGGTAGGTGAAGAATTGGCTGATAGGTTGGGAGGAAAGTCTATGCTGGTAGAACGGGCGAGGATGTTCTGATCTGGAGGCTAAATCCGAATGGCTAGTTTACCTCAGCTAGTGCATGGGAGCTAATACGTGTTAAGGGAGAGCAATACCCTTGGATGGATTGGATTTGGAACCCACACCTGCCTGGGAGGTTCTCGGTTTGCATGTGGAGGGCGAGGTTTAGTTGCCTCTCAGTTGATGAATGTATTCAAAACCGTGGGGTTCAACTAGTCTCGAAATGTGACTGCTGTAGGGTGCCACATATGGAATCCTTGGATCATGTGTTGGCAACTGGTGAGGTGGCTCAACAGGTGTGGAGGATGGTTGCGGTAGCCCTGGTGGAACAAAATGACAGCTTGGTTCTCGTGCACAAAGAAGTCTACGAAGAAGGGTTTACTTATTAGTTTGTTACCAAGCATTTTAACTTGGTGCCTCTGGAGAAGACGGTGCAGAGCAAGGATGGAAGGTTTCCAAGAGAATGTGGTGGGAGTGTGCAGATCTATCCGAACCTAACTGGGAGCTATAGTGAATAAGTTGGATGACAACAGCGCACTTGATCCAATTGATGATATGCTTTTACGTGAATTGGCTTTCCCATTTCTTCGTCCTCCTGGTCAGCGTGCTCAGCTCATCACTTGGCAAAAGCCACCTGCTTGGTGGTGGAAACTCAATGTTGATGGCAGTTGTAGGGGAAACCCAGGTACATGTAGTGGTGGTAGAGTGGTGCATGATCATCGAGGAGTGCTTATTGGCACATTCTCAGAACATTTTGGTGTCTGAACCAACACTAAGTCAAAGATGTGTGCTATCTTGCACGGCGTAAAAATTTGCAAACAATTGGGTGGTCGCCGAATCATTTTGGAATGTGGCTCAAAGGTGATAGTGGATTGGCTCAGTGCTCATTGTTGTACGTTATGGTACTTATGAGACTATTGGGAGGAGCTACTCCATGAGCTTGAAGGTTTATCATATCAAGTAGTTCATCAATTTCAAGAAGGTAATCAAGTAGCGGACTTCCTTGCAAGAAAAGGTGAAGCAGGCCAGGTGGGCACTTATGGCGTGGATGATTCTTTGCCTAGGCTTTTGCGGGGTATCATTGGATTGGATAAAGTGGGGCTGCCTACAATTCAAGGTCAATAGTCTTGTATTAGGCTTTGTGGTTTTTTTTTCCATTGTTCTTCCATGTTATTATCAGTTGGTTTATTCGGTGTTTGTCTAGAATAATGTATAGGTGGTTTTACTTTGATCTAATACCTGGGATGGCTCTATTGTAAATCTCACGTGTTCTGCTTGTTATTACGATTTTCCTCTGCCATGAGTGAAGGCTATTAATTATATGGGAAGGGATCACTCATGAACATGTGACCTCGTCTCTTCATTTAAAAACAAAAAAAAAAAAAAA
>QEOT01005518.1:15532-27913 GCA_003123785.1 Pterocarya stenoptera
TTATTTTCTTTTATTTCTGCTATTTCACTTTAATTTAACTGTTGATAACAAGTTAATCCCAACAGTCCACCTACTAGTACTGCATGGACACTGCAAAAACTAAGAGCAATTGTGGCAGGCATGCATCAGCACTCAGCACCAAGGATGGATTGTTTTCTAAGACCAATCTTCTTATAGCAATAGATCTTCAAAGTTAATAGAAAGTTCAATCAATTTGAGCAAAAAGAAAAGATCTTCCTAACCTGGCCTGGACAAGTAAAAAGAAACAAGCAGATCAACCAAACACTGACATGGAATGTGAGATAGCAGCAAGCACATTAGTGGTCTGAGAACCACAAATCTGAAACAGCTGTCACCTTTTCTCTCCTTTCATTTTTCCCTACCATTTAAATATCAAGCCCTTTTAGCTGCAGAAGAAGTCAGCATTCTCCAATCAGGCTCTGGCGGATATCCTGCTAGAATAATGCAAAATAAAGTGTAGTGTTTGTGGGCTGTATATGACAGCATACATATATATATGTATGTATGTATGTATGTATGCATGCATGCGTGTGTGGAAAATGAATGAATAGACATCAAGGGGCCCTCCTCTTGCAGTCTATCCACTCAATGGATCTGATTATGTAAAAATGCCAAACATATTTTGACAAGCATAAAAGCTTATACAGTAAGGACACTGATGGACGATCCTTATGTCCCTTTGACAATATCTATCCTTTCATGAACTGTAGGCTGAATGATATCTGAGATAATGATGATGAAGATGATGGTCATGGTGAATAAGTTTAAAGAACGGCTTGTTGCGTGCAATTACAATGAGATCACCATCCTGTGTATGACTATTGGCGCATCGTACGGATCTCCAAGTCTTTATTCAAAGGTTACGCTATTATGCCCGATGCATATATATATATGATCCAAAAATGTGGTTGATTGTGCATTCAAAGAGGCAAATACACTATTGATCACGTGCATCAGGCATATAATTATCATTTTCCTTATTCAAATTTATGGTCAATCAAATAGAATAGAAAAGACTATTTCAAAAAAAAAAAAAAAAAAAGGAATAGAAAAGAGAGAGACATGATATAAAACGAGATAAAACGGGGATGAGAGATCATGCCCAAACCTGCCCTTAGATCTGTTGGGGCACGTTCTTCCTGGACAAAAAACTTGGTGGAAAACTCAAACTGCATTTTTCTACGCAACAACAGCTCCTACAGTAACATATATATATTTATATATATTTGTGTAGAGAGTCTAAACTCGAGGCTCTAGAGTCTCCAACCTAGATTAAAGTGTGAATGATTTTGATATTGGCCGAGTAGGTACGCACTTATTAGAGTCCCGACAACGCAATTAACTAGTACATTAAGCACATGAAAATCTTCACCAGTAGTTCAAATTGGTGTTAAAATATATTATCTAGCAACCTTTTTTTTTCGTTTATTCATATGACCAATCAATTTTCATGTTGACGACTGAATGCTTTATGCATGGTAGTGAAAAATACAGTTAAAAAATAAGCGTCGGTTCCAACAAAAGTCGTTGTTTAATAATCTTTCTTTTTTCCATAAAATAAAATAATAATCTTTGTTTTTCTTTTCAAAGTTTTTTGGGTTTATGCTAATTAATGTACCAAGCTAACAAAAAACAAGTGTCGACTTAACATTCAACGGAAGCCAGCCGAATTGAAAATAATACTGGCACGACTACATCAAAAGGAGGACTAGAGGAAACGTAAGAAACATGAAATCAACAATCTACCACTAATTTTCTCGATCAAATTTAAATTGAATTATTCAAAGATGAAAAAATAAATAAAGATGAGGAATTTAGGGGGGATTTTGCTAATTATTCAACCTTACTCTCAATCAACTTAGATCCTCCTGTGATCTTTACCTACCCCCTTCCCCTAGACCGCATGTCCCTTTTGACTTTGTTAATAGATAAGTAGCCTACACTAAAGAGTTGGGATTTAATAGATAATCTTTGTGCTCTCAAAAGGGGCTTCATCGTTAAGAAAAGATAAAGCCCATTCAAAGATTGACCCGAAAATACAGCAGCCCACAAACGCTAACGAATCCCATGCGGCTCAGTCAAAATGTAAAACATCTCCTGGTTTGTCACAGACTGGGGACAGCTTGTTCAGCCTAAAACTCAAAACATGTTGAGGGAGAACTTTCATACTCACTGCAGTATCACAAATGAAGTCTGTAATATTCTCAATTCCCAAGTGAATACAGGTCGCATATAATTTACAAAGTAGAGGAAAAGACTAAGCAGTTGATGCAACCACTGAGCGGAGCAGCTCAAACTTCATGGCAGTCGGAGGAGCTTGTTCACAGCTGTGTCTAAAGCATCTACGTTTCTCCTCAGGAACTTTCTTCACAAGAATTAATTAAGGTCGTATCAATAAGAGAATTAATTAATTATAATTATATAGCAGGAGAAAAGGGTCCTAAATGTGGTTAATTGATAACATTTGGTGTTTAACTGAAGGTGCTGCAACCACCATTTGATTCCCTCCACATTCGAAGACGGAAAAATGAGGTGAGCTGTTGGGTCCTTCAATAAGCAACTTCAAAAGGGCATATGGTAGATGCATGAGCTGCGTATGCAACACGTATATAAAGAAAGGTAACAAATGGAAAGGATACAGCTGTATAGCTAGACTGTCCATGCCCTTCATCTCCTCGTTTAATCTGTGAAAATATCCACATCAGATTAGAAATCCCATCTTTATATACGTGTTGCAACATTAACCAAGCAATTTTTTTAGTAGTTTTAGACTTTTAGTTCCATTCTCAACTTTCTGGGTCATTGGAACATGAGTGATGTTAGGTACAAGTCTTAGGTGAGCAAGTCTCACTCAGGCCCCATCAGAAAAAAAATGCCTAGTTTTTTAACATTTTTTCATGGTAAGGTCCACATTTTACAAAGGGCCTTCACAACACTTGTGTACTTGGTACTTGTACAAATCATTACTCTTGTAACATTAACCAAGAGACCATTTTATCACAAGAAGAAAGAACTCAAGAGACATATTCACATCAAATTCAAGGATGGGCATGCACGATTTTCTTCACATGTAAAAATGGGCATAAACCTAGAGAGAACCTAATTTCATATGTAGTGACCCTTGTCAAATGGTTTTTTTTTTTTTTTTTTTTTAGGTAAACACTAATATTACGAATAGGCATAGCCAAGTAAAGTCAAATGGTTTTATTTAAGCTGTAATATCTTTTAAATCAAAGGATGGAGAAGGTGGGCATTTAAAAAAAAAAATACCTGAGGCATGAATTTATGTACCGATTCCCCTTTGTTGCTGCATCAAGAACTGCATAGCAGAAGGCGCAGGCGTTGTTGAGTGTATATGTTTCCTTTATTTGTTTCATATTTACCCATAAAAAGGAAAAGAAAAAAGGAACTGCATAGCAAAAGAATAGAAAGATCCAGCATTCGAACAAAGTAGTCACCACAACGGCAATCATGATTTTTAACATCCCAACATTGATAATTACAGTCTTTGGCTCTCTAGCTAACCTAGATAGCAGCATTATATAAAATATCTATACGTTGCATAATCTTTTACCAGATTCTTGAAGGCAGCCCGCAGCATCAGTGAAGCAATGCATATGATTGACCGAGCTACCAGTAACCTGCAATATTCGCATTGTTCCATCAGATAAAGTGTTCTCTGAAATATGAAAATTTTGAACAGCCAATAGTATTGGTTCGCCAATGGCCATAAGCATGATGCCATGAACTAAGAAAGATTAGAAATAAATTATGCTCTATTTGGTTGGTGAGAAACCTCAATTAAAGAAGATGCCTTCATATATGAACATTTTCTCAAATTTTCGTCAGCGGCAGTGGTGAGTCAGCACTACCGTTGGTCAAATTTTTGTCAGATAGGAGGAGCTCTCTATCATTAGTCTTATTCTTTCCTTTTCCTTGATTTTATCGGAAGCAAAATAGAAATTGTAATAAGAGGACTTTAAACGAAAGCTAATCTATAATTTAGTATCCGGAGGTGGTTTGGTCTAAATGGGTATGGCATTCCTCTCTTCCTAAAAAAATTTCTGTTTTGGTTTGGAAAGTTTTCTTTAATGCTTCGAGTGTTGATGATAATATTAGAAAGATTGGTATCCCCATGGTTTCCAAATGTAATTGTTGTGTGAATGGGAAGTATGAGGATTAAAATCATGTGTTTGCAAATGGGGAACTAGCTGAATTAGTATGGGAAAAGGCTTGTCCTTGTGTGGGTTTACAACCAGTGAGATGGAGGGGTTGGTGTGAAAGGGTGGAAGTACGGTTCCATAAAGCAAAACACTCTACGAAAGTTGGCTCAATGCTTGGCATTATACCATGTATTATCTTATGGTGTTTGTGGGATAGAAGATGTAAAGCCCGTATGGCGAATGTATGTGATTCTTTTTCAACAGTTTGGGCTCGGTTTAAACATCAACTTAGCTGGTCAGCGTTAAAATTGAAGGACCAGGTGGATTTTACGTCTAGAGATCAAGAGATTTTGAAGATGTTTACCATCCCTTTCAAGAGGGTTCTTACTACTGCACCTATTTCTGTTCGATGGCATCCTCCAGATGGTGGTCGTATTAAATTAAATTCTGATGGAAGCTGTATTGGGAATCCTGGTGTTATGGGAGCTAGTGGAGTACTTCACGATCATCATGGTAATTTAATGACTGCTTACTCTTATTTTTTGGGTGATGATACGAATAATAAAGCTGAATTGTTAGGCTTGTTATATGGGCTGCAGATCGCCAAGAGTTTGGGATTTGTTAACCTGGATATTGAGATGGACTCGCTTTTGGTTATAAAATGGTTGATTGATAAGAGATGTCCTGAATGGTACCGGAAGACTTTTGGGATGACATTCAAAAATTGTTGGAAGGAATAAATGTGAAGTTTATTCATGTTTATCGGAAAGCAAAATTCTTCGGCGAATTATCTTGCAAAACTAGGCGCAGAAGGTTTGTCAGGCTAGTGGGAGGTGTCTGTATGAGGATATTCCAAAATTGCTGAGAGGATTTTTGAAAACGGAAAAACTTGGCCTCCCTCAACTTCGTATATAGTTTGGGTTTATGGTTTTATCGTAGTATAATGTTTATGATGGTTTGACACTTGGTTTTGAGTTAGTTTATAGTGCTATCCTTTATAAAACCCCAAGTGTAATATTGTTTATCACGGTTTTCCTCCACCATAAGTGAGGATTTTCTTTAATAAACTTGAGACGGGGCACTATATGGGTGGCTACTAAGGTTGAGTATCGGGTGGTCCAGACCAAAAAAACCGAACCAGATCAATCAATTTAGACCGAACCGGTCTAATTTTTTTTGGACCGAATTCATTCGGTCCGGTCCGCTGTCCGAAGGTTTTTCGGACCGGACCGGACCAAATGTATTTTCTATATATTTTTTATATTTTTTTATATATAATTAATTATCTATATAATTATACTATATTATAATTAAGTATAGACTATAGACTATAGTTATACAATTATACTTATTATAATATTACTAATATATAGCTATATTATATTACTAATAGTCTAATACTTTATATTAATACTATTATATATTTATATAGTTATACTAATGTTTATATTAGTTGTTATATTAGTTTAGTTATACTATATTATAGTGATTTAGTATAGGTATAATTATATTATATATTAGTATCAATTATAATGATTTAGTATAATTATAAGTATAGACTATAGAGTATAGACTACAGTTCTACTTATACAATTATACTTATACTAATATTACTAATATATAGCTATAGCCTATACTATATTACTAATAGTCTAATACTATTTTATAGTTATACTAATAGTTATATTAGTTTAGTTATACTATATTATAGTGATTTATTATAACTATATTATATATTAGTATAAGTTATAATGATTTAGTAATAATAGTATTAGTATCACTATATCATTATAATATATATATACATTATACACACACTATAAGTCTATATGTAGTAGTAACAGTAACACTATAGTCTATAATAGTATAATATATAGTATTAGTATATACTAATATATCATAAGAGTTATAGGATTATAGCATAATGTATGTATAATAGTATAGTATTAATATCATTATAAGTTATAACTATATATACCTAATAGGCTTATAGGCTAATACAATGATTTATTAATCATATTACAAATTTATTAATCATATTACAAATTTATTAATCATAGAATCATAAATTATAATATTTATAATACATTGAATTTGAGTCATTTACAATGTTACATACTCTAAGTTAGTAACAAATTATATAATTTTCATCTAACCTAATCCTATCACTAACTAAGATATAATTATATTATATGATAATTAAGTATAGACTATAGTTATACATTTATACTTATATTAATATTAGTAATATATAGCTACACTATATTACTAATAGTCTAATACTTTATACTAATACTATTATATAATTATACTAATCATGATTCATAATAACTAATTACTATAAGTCTATAACTATTTATATTTAGTATCAATGTATTAATATATTATTTAATGTATTACTAATACTATTAAGTATTAAGAGTTATAGTATACTTCAAAAAAAAAAAGTTATGATATAAATTATAATATATGTATAATTTATAAATTTATAATAGTATGTAAAATTAAATATTTTATGCTTATTTATAATAATAGTATAAGAGTTATAGTATTACTAATACTATTAAGTATTAAGAGTTATAGTATACTTCAAAAAAAAAAAAGTTATGATATAAATTATAATATATGTATAATTTATAAATTTATAATAGTATGTAAAATTAAATATTTTATGCTTATTTATAATAATATGTTAAGTATGTATCTTTTTTAATTATGGATGTAATATGTATGGATAATTAAATTATTTATGTTTATTGCTTCATATACAAAATGTTCAAAGTTGTATATGACTTATTATGTATTAACATACTTTAATTTAGTAATAAAATAATAATTAGTAATATCAATAATGTAATTTTTATCTAATTTATTATCATTAATCATATAAAAATTTTTTTATTAATAAATCACTTAGTTTAATTTAATATTGTAAATAAATTTTTTTATTAATTAATTTTAAAAATTAATTAAAAAAAAAAGTTAGACCAAACTGATCCGGTCCTCTTGGTGTTCGGTCCAGTCCAAAAATATGATGGATCACATTGGGTCCATCGTCAGACCGGACCAAACCATGTGCGCTACTTGCTCTTCGCTTAAAAAATAATAATAATAATAATAATAATAATCTATAATCTAGTAGCCAAAACACTGAAACAGAAAATATACATTTCCCACATTTTCTCACCAGCCAAACATAAAATAAAAGGCAAGAAACATAAATAATTAAATCAATCAATCAAATTAAACCAGCCAAAGTTTTACCTCGGAGATAGCTAAACGAAGTGAGGAGAAGAGAGAAGTAAAGCTCTCGGCGATGGCCACAGAGTCTCTCTCCACGACCTCGAGGGCTCTGAGGATCTCGGTCTGACCAAGAGCGGGATTTGATTCCTCGGAAGGATTGGGCGGGGTTTGACCAAGAGTGGAGATTAGGATTTCTGGATTGGCCTCGTAACCCTCTCCCTGAGCTTCTCGCTCGTCATTTTCTTCCATTTCCAGCGGTTATGATCGGGTGCGCGACTCCGCTATTCGCTGCACTGGTTCAAGAACGAGAAGACCTCCCCCCGCCCCCCCCCCTCTCTCTCTCTCCCTCCCTCTCCTTTTGGGCTTTGAGAAAGAATTCGACCCACTATCATTTTGGGCCCAAGTCAATCACTTTTTGGGCTAATATTTTTATTTTTTTTAGTTACAATGGTAATGAATTCCGTAAAAAGTGAAGTATTTACACAGGTGTAAACAACAAGAATTAATCTTTGCATCATCCTACACACCACACACCATAATTTTTTTTATTTTTTTTTATTTGTTTCTCTTATTAAATGTGTATTATATGGATGAAGAATAAAAANTATAAATAAAATAAAATAAAAAACACAATACAAAAGTATAAAAAAAAAAATAGTTAAAAAAAAAAAAAAAAAAGAATCGGGACACTTTCTCGGTGGAAAGTGTTGGTGGCTTCAGCATTTTCCAACAACAAAACTAGTTTGAGTTTGGTAGAGCCATGTTGCATGATTTGATGAAGATGATGAAACTGACAAAATGATTTATGTAATGAAGAGGACCCGCTGAATGGATCCTTCGATAAGGAAATGCATGTTAGAAGCAACATGCATGCCACGCCTGCACATTTACCATGAACATCGTCTCTGGCATTATTGAACGGCTGAGGAAGTGTAATCTATGCCGACTACCATTATGCCGCTACGCAATGCCTGGAGATATTTGATTGATATTTTTGTGTTAACAATCTCATTTCTACTTCTCATTTGAATGAATGTCCTACTTGCAGACAGCTTCAACATTCATAATCGAAATCTCTCTATTTTAGCAGATTTATTGGCGGAATACTGCATGTGGGGAACCTTCCAAAATTGGGAATAAGTTGAAAATGCATTTATTTGATAGTTGCATATAAAAAGCAAGCCTATAATCTCTAGGTTTTGCCTTGCTCTTATAGTCATTGGATCTGAAACATAATTAAGTAAAAAATATCTGAACAATGAACATACTGTCGTTTCTTTCTAAAAGAATACAAGTGGCCTAGAACGGCAGTATAACGTCATAAATGTTTCAAATGAGTGCAATGGGGGAGCAAGCCGATTGCCACATATCCAGACCTTACATCCACCAATTCGACAAGAACAGGAGTCAAAGGCTCTATTCCGCATTACCTTGTAATTCTATAAGCCTACAAAAAACCAGACACCGTTGCTTGAGTTTCCCAACAGAAATAAAATAAGGACAAATTAATTGATGACAATGAAATGTAATAAACCAAAATATTTTGTGATTTAAAGCCAAATGTTATGAGAAAATGATAATCACAATCAAAATCAAAACAGCAAATAAAATTTTCAAGATTTTTAGTTAAATGAGCATACCTTAACCCTTTTCAATAGATCCTTAGCATGATTGTCCTTCTTAAAGTGTTCTCTTACGGGCTGCAAATGGACAGAACAAAGCAGTTAGAGACAGCTGACATAACAAAGATGATGAGTTATGGCTCTCCGGAGCAGACTTTACATTAGCAACTGGCTGCATCAGTTCCTTATCCCCTCAACAAAACTGAGGCAAGTCAACTAGTGGATCTACAGTTTTTTTTTTGGTTGGGAGGAGGGGGGACCTTCACTTTTCTTTTTAATGGCTGGGAACCAGCAGAGCCCTTAGGACCAACCCATGGAACCTAAACCCCCGGGGAGACTAGCACAACAATCCACCACCATGGCCTCCCACTTAAATCGCAAGTTGATCCCAGAGTAATCAAATCTGTGGCATGGGGCACATGCACACAAGTTCGCCCTAACCATTTGGGCGACTCTTCACTTCTTTAAATACATAGAAGGTACTCGATGAACAGAGCTCATCCAATCAAAGGTTCCCCACAAATTAAGCATAATACAAGATAGTAATGGCTTGCAGGAGTCCGATAATATTTATCTCACATCAGTCAAACAGTTGCATTAATTAACTAATATAAAAAACATTAAGAAAATATAAATAAGAACATACCTCAAGTATCTTATTCAATGCCTTTGACAGAGCCGGTTTAAGGTCACCTGGGTGTAACTCTCCACTTTCATAGTCAGCAATCAATTCCTCAAAGTTTTTGTAGGTCCTGGATAAGAACAAGGCAGTGTAAGAGAACAATTGGAATCAATGTTTCAGATAGAAATTGGCTCGGCAAAACAGCTCAGGACAACTGCACTCTTTTAAGGAACAAGCATTTTTGTGGGAATTAATTTTGGTTCAAATGCACAGTCCTAGCCTTAATTAAATGAAATAAATACTGCCATCCTGAAAACCATAAAACTTACTTACAACCACCATTATCTGCATTGCGCTCTACAACAAACTCCTTAAACCAAGGTAAAACCAGATACTTTACATACTCCAAGCAAGGATTGCCTTCCACAATCTTTGGAGGACAGTAAGCTTTCTTTATCTTCAAATTCACTTCAGCCTACGACAGTCACGAAATTAAGTTTCAGGTTAAAACCTACTTTCATATCTCAAAATGTGCATGTTCTACATGCAACCAATCGAGGCAATGCAACCCTTCCCCGAACTAAATGACAATTTAATACCCCCTTTGCCAGCACCCTACCTCATCATCTTCCATATAAATGGAGGAAGATGGATCACTTTTTGACATCTTGTCCTGCCCTTGCTGTAAACCGGGTAACATGTCTGTAAATCACCATTAAGCAAAAGTAATAAACACCTCACAAGGATTCATGTAAAACATTATAGGATACAAAAACATAGAAATCATTGGTATAGGGATTAGGAGAATACGGTGTGACAAAATAATAGGCTTGTTCTTCCTCTTGATGTCATCACAATACTCTCTTGCTAGTACATTCACTTTCCGCTGATCCATTCCCAGTTGGCAAATGTCGGCCTATTTTGGGAAAAAAGCACTTTATATAGTTAACAATAATGCGTTTTAACAGAGATACAGCAATTGCCTCCTCCATAATCCATAAGCATATTTGATAGTAGTTAAATCGGTAGCCAGAACAGCACTTTCATCATTATCCTCATCATTTTCACTGCATAACGATTGGCATCAACAAACTTATAAATATATCTCAACATGCTAGAAGTGAATCTGCTCGATATTGCCTCCACTTAGCAGCAACAAACATTTGCAAAATCTCATGCAATTTTCAACCAAACAAGGAAGTGCAAGACACAGTCTCCAAGCGCACTGACCAGGGCAACAAAAGGGAATATTTTAATACTAAAGGAAAAAGGCAAGCACCTTCAAGAAAAATATGTCAGCACACTGCATGCATGGGTAGAGAATTTGGGCTGCAGTCAACTCATCTTGCTCACTTCGGCCCATAATTTGACTGCACCTGTAATGACAAACAGAAAACTATAAGTAAAAAAGGACCATATAACCAGCTTATTGAAAAATTCATACAATTATTTACCTGATTATCCTCGGGAGCTTATTCCTTCTGGCTATATCCATGACAAGAGGCCAGTACTCATGTGCCCTTGAATTAATTTCCTTTGATGACCACAAAAATTCAACTTTTCCTCCTTCCAAATCCATTCCAACAGCTTTCCAAATCTCAATCAAGTAGCGCCCAACAGTCTCGATTTTCTTCAAATCACCCCCCATCTTATTGTTTAGCTGGGCAAACCAATCTGCAATCCATATTTTCACTCTGCACCCCGCAGATGTCAGCTTGTTCACATTTATAGTCTTCATAACTCCCTGTCGACCAAGTTAGCAAATATACCCATTTTCAGATCTCAGTGCATAAGTCATAGAGAAACCAAAACCTGCCCCCCACACACGAGATTCCAACAGCTCTTTCCAAAAAGGATCTACCCAGGGCAATCCAATATTTACAAATAATCAAACAATAATTTCAGAATTACATAAAAAAGAAAAAAAAAATTGATAAGTCGGGTTTGTGTACAAGAGACGCCCTGTCCCGTCTAGGTTTCATTCTTGAGCAATGCTTACTCATCATCCCAACTTCCATCATCCTTCCATCTTCCTATGATGTGGCATTAGATTTTATTTGTGAACCTATTATCTAATGCCACATTATAGGATGATGAGAGGATGATGGAAGTTAGGATGATGAATAGATTTTCTCTTCGTTCTTTTAATGAAAGAGTCAAAAAAATTCAAAGCTATGGCTATGGCTATGCCCTGCCCTTCATGCTCTTTCAATGGTATAATCTTTCTGCGAGAACAATATACATCCAACAGTACACAATTCATGCTTCTTCATACGTAATTAGGTATACCACAAACATGAGTAGAAATTCCTCTACTTACGAAGAACATGACAAATTGATTAGAAGTCTTCGAAAGGATAGTAATAATTCGAAAGACTTTTATATACGATAAGCAGTACTACCTGAGCTATGTGCATTCGACCAGAGGGCTCGAACCCGTCGTAACAGATCGGTTCGGGCTTCTTATCCAGTAGATTTCGCAGCTCATCTTCGAGAATACACTCCTCTCCAACACTCCTTACGATCTGGTACTTCTCCTCCAAACTCATCCTACATCGGATCCATTATTAAAGAAAAGTTAAAGAAATAAGACAAAACTAGATGCTTATGTGTATCCGTACAAATAGAGAATCTCAATAAAGCAAATATTAGTGAATTTCGCGAGAGATTAGTACTCGTTGGTTGGGTTCAAGGAGCTCGAGGATGGCAC
>QEOT01005518.1:31818-91863 GCA_003123785.1 Pterocarya stenoptera
GGGGGGGGGGGGGGGTGGGGTTTGGCCCTTTGGGACCCTGTTTTCAGATTTTAGGGTTTTCTTTTCTTTTCGGCACATATGGTATAACAGTATAGAGGATGCGTAAAAGGCGCGCCAAGTGTCACGTGAGCATTAGTCGCCGCGTGGTATGAAGATTAACGTTGCGTACAATGTTGCCGGTCAAAATCCGAAGAAAATTGTTGGTCCAAGACTTTCAGTGCCCACCAAGCTACCTCGTATACTTCAGCAGCACTATGAACAGTTTGTCATTAACTAATCTATGTTAAACGGTGGATGCATAAAATTATTTTTAAAAAATTAATGTTATATATAAATATTTTAAGTGTACAAATCTTACGTGTAAGAAATGGACACTCATAGTGGGCACCCTTCACCTTTTCTTAGAGGTTATGAAAGTGATTCTTAAACCATTTTATGAGGCTTGGTGACTGATTACACTTTAGAAAATCTTTTCTCTTTGTATAAGACAGTTGTATCAAAAATAGAAAATATCTCCCTCAAATGGTTCTCTCTAGTCTCAACATTTAAGCTGTGAAATTTGTGAGCATTGCTCTAATTTTACCACGCAACACACTCTGTAAGAGAGGATCTTTCCCAAAAAAGTACAGGCTCAAGCTCAAAAAGGATGAGCTATTGAACCCATATATGGAAGACCTAAAGCCCAAGAAGGACAAGGCTAGGAGGGGCCCAACCCCCTGAGCCAAGGGACCAAGGACCCGCATCTCCAGCTCGGGAGGTCTCGTGACACGAGTCAAAGGAACCAAGTGGAATGTCCCAGGGTACATGGACGACAGCAATCAATGCTTATGTCAGGGACCCAGCACGCAAGGACAAGTCTCATGTGCAATGAACGGCTCACCCGCAATAAACACCCTACACTGGTTGGAGGGTGGCTATAGGACAAACCTAGTACGGCGCACGATCTTTCCGAACGACTTAGACCACAGATTGACATTGTGGGTGATAGGAAAATGAGTAGCAGCAAGTCTAATACCTAACACACCACGATCCTCCTCGGTAATGGAATCCGGATTAAGTATAAATAAAAGCCATCCCTTCTACAATAAAGGAGAGGACTCTCGCTCGAACACTAGCACTATTTATTCATTATGCATTTTTTGCATTTTTTCTATAAAATTGTCACTGACTTTGATATCGGAGTGACTCCGGAAGTTACTAAAGTCTCCTCTCCTCTTCATTGTAGTCGACGGGAAGCTTGGGTCTTGTGGTGTTGCTTGGGTTGTGAAACACGTCATTTACACACTCCACCATCGACGTGAAGATCGTGGAAGAACAACGACGCTAGAGAATCTGTAGAACAATCGCACTAGATTTAACAACGAGGTAATATTGCTTCCATTATGATTTAGTATTTATAACACTGCACATTTTATCTATAAAAAAACGAATTCTACTAAAAAATAATTTTTTTTTAAAACATTTTTCCATGATTAAGTTCATATTTTTACAAAATAACCGTGCGAGACTTATTTATATAGAAGTTGTGCAAATGAGTACTCTTTAAAATATAATCTATTAATGTTAGAAAATACAAGATTCATAATAAAAATAATATTATTCACACTATAATGATCTCTTGATCACGTCAAAATTCATGTTAACGAGATGTTATCGAGGATCGAGAATCTGCAAATTTGGAACAACACACGCAAAAAAAAATTTATAAAAGCAAAAACCAACCTAGCCTGATGTAGTGATGTAGTGAATTTGATTGTAAAATTATTTTTATTATAAAATAGATATAATATTTTATATAAAATTATTTTTTAAAAATATTTTGGTGATGATGCAAGCCGAGACAATAGAAACAACATTGTACAGTTACCCATTTTGACTAGATGAGTAGTCTGGTTTTGCATGTCAACGGATTTATCGAGCTTTTTTCCTACAAATTAAGAAAGTCACATACGACAGAGACGACGGCATTGCTTGTTCCATTAACTCGGGAGAATCAAGCAGAAATAACGTTAATCATTGTTCGAGAATCTACTCACCACTTATTTAAAAAAAAAAAAAAAAAAACAAAGATACCGTCTATCACCGGTTAGATTCTATTTTATCCATTCATGCATAATTGCATTGCATGGTGCATTCTTCCCCCATGCATGCTTGATCGTTTGGTTACACGTTAATTAACATAAAAATTAAATTTAAAAATTAAATGCCGATATTTATAATTTATAAAAAAAATAAAAAAATAAAATCTTTTATAAATTAAATTTTATAATATTATTTAACTATGAAATATGTGTTATTCACGCACTTTGTAAGTAGAAATACCTTTTAGATAGTTATAATTGTAATAAATAATGTATTTATATACAAAATTATAAATAAGAACAATGTTAGATATAGTTTTAAGGTATATAAATTTATGCAATACTTTTAAAAAAATAGAATCTATTATTTAAAATAGAATTTTTTATATAAATCTTAAATTTATTTATTTTTCCAGAAAAAAATTACTTAAAACTTATCCATTCTAAAAATAATTTCTCGACCAAAACAGAAAAGTGCTAAGGCGGGAAGGGAACTCCAAAATTATTTGGGGGGAAACGCAATTAAACTAAAATCGCAGCCCCTCATTATTTTTTCAAAAAGATTCAGGATAAAACGAGAAATAGAAAAAGGACCTCTCTCTCTCTCTCTCTCTCTCTCTCTCTCTCACAGACTGTCATCGCTTCGGTCTCTGAAATCTCGGGCCTGAATTTCGCCCCCAACGAACAGAATTACGCTTTCAGTTCTCCACCGGATCGATCCCGAACGCCCGCGCACTTTCGTTGTCGTATGTATTGTACATTGGTACGTCTCCAATCTCAGAGCCAGTCCATTGGCCTGTTTTCCGAAGATCTCTACCCCATATCGGAATCCTACATGAATCCACAGGTTCGTTTTCTTAGCCACATTCTCTCCGTGAGCCTCCATTCCTGCAAAATTTTGGGTTTCGTTCGGATCTGATCTGGAAGGAAAGACAATGCAACAGAAAGAAAACGCTTTCTTTGTTTTCTTTTATGCTGTATTAAATTATGCTCATTGAAGTAGCTTTACTTCGTGCATTTATTTATTTACTTTTTCTGTTTGTTTTGTTTAGCATACGCATGAGAAATTTAACTCAACTAAGCAAAAAAATTGTAGGAGTAAAAGTGGATGGAGCTTTTTATGGTTGAATGTGTTGAAGAAGAAAAGAATTTTGGTTCCCCATGAGCTCCTTTCCTTTTTTCTTTTTGTGTTGATAATTGTAATAAGATAAAATTTATAAGATAAAAAGCACCCATTTAATTTAGCATCACTGTACTGTTAGAATCAAACTGCTACTGTCTATAATATGAAACTTGGTTGTGAGGTTTTACATCAGCTGAGGTGAAATACTTGCTATGAAGGCTTGGAAAACTAATTGCTTGCTTGGGAAGATTTTTCTTTTCTTTTTCTTTTTTCTGTTGAGACTCGTACGTTTTATACATGCTGTCTTTGTGATGCCTGGGGGCTCAATTTTTTAGTTATATATATTATATTATATATATGTATGTATGTATGTATGTATGTATGCATGCATGCATGATACAAATAAATGGAACAATCTGCGGATCCAATCATTTGCTAATTTTACTTTGAAAACGTATGGTATGCTATGCTTCCCCGAGTGAGGCATATACACCTGCATTTTTGGTTCGGTGTTTCCACTGAATATATTCCATATTCTTATTGTAGACCTCTTGCTCTAATTTACGTGCGGAAAACTGTTGAATTGTAGCATTGTGTCCAGGGTTGATCTTAGAAACAAGGCATTTGGGAAGGTCTCGTCATGAGCACCTGGTTAGAGCCACTCAAAGGTGAAAATAGCGGATTGTGTTCAAATGGGGCTCATGGTGAAGATGTTGAACAGCTCAGGAGTGAAAGTTTTGGGGGTATGGCTGAAGTTTACCTGAGTTATTCTCTCTCTCTCTCTCTCTCTCTCTCTCTCTCCCCATATTCATTTCCACATAACTTGTTCACACTTTCCCGTTTCCTTTTGTTTTACATTTTGACTTGTATTTTTCAGGTCACCAGCAAACTTCTCTGGTGGGATGGTTAAATGGTGTGCTTCCTCATTTAAATTTGCCATTGGAAGCTTCAGAGGAGGAATTGAGAGCATACTTGATTGATGGCACTGTTTTATGCAGCATCCTGAACAAGCTTAGGCCTGGTTTGATAGAAATGGTAGGATTACCTTTTGTCTTATCCATCTATAACCTTTTTGGATATTTTCTTTTTTTGTTACGAGTTTTGATTGTTCTGTTTCCTCTCTCTTTTTTTCCCAAATTTTACTGCTCAATTGAACAGTTTTTTGTCTACTTTAGGGAGGCAGTTCTGAGACCGACCCAAATGTCAGAAAGTTTTTGGCAGCTATCAATGAAATAGGATTTCCTGGCTTTGAACTAGCAGATCTAGATCAGGTACCTTCTTTTAATATTTCAAACATAGAAGCCTGATTTCTTTGCACCTGTCAATCATACAACTTGGTCTTGGGTATGTTACATTGAGCCCGGACCTTTGGTTGCCTCATACCTATTTTAATGCTTTTGAATTGACCCAACCTTGAGAGAAGCAATTGGGAATATTCTAGGTCAGTATCCATCAACCTCAAAGAAAAATCAACTTGCCCTGCTCTGTGAAAGCAAGGCTCAGTTCAGTTCTGGGTTTTGCTGAATTGTCCCAACTCAAGCAAACTTGCACCTGCAGTTGGTTTGCAGAAATTCAAATCATGGATGCTTCCTGATCTCTTATAATTTCTGAACTTTCTTTTGTTTGTTTTAGTTAATTGTCTGAGGTTATTTTGCAGGGATCTATGGTGCCGGTTTTGCAGTGCCTTAATACTCTTAGAGTGCATTTGAACTCTAATGTTGGCACAGAAAACTTCCAAAATCAATTAAGAAAAAGATGGGATCTGCTAGAGGTAGGCTTTTCAAAGGAAAATGATCACTCTGAAGGGCCTGTTTTGTCATCTGGACAACATCCAGCTGAAAATGGGGGAGAGTGGCATAGAGGTTCAGTTGATGCCAAATTTCAATGTGCTTTGCATGATCCTTCAGGTATGCTCATCAATATCTCAATTGAAAGGGAACAAAATATTCATGTGCGCATGACACCCCGCTCATGGCATATTTGTGTGTAAATTCAAACAACAGAAGCATTTAGATCATGCATGCAATATGTGATGCATCACCAGCGGCTGTTTGGAGGAAATATGTTTGGCATGGTGGCCTGCATTACTTAATGAGTGACTTTATGTCTGAGATTCAGCCACTGAGCTCTACGAAACTATGGATTGACAGGCCTAGGGAGAGAGGGGTGGGAGTGGGGACTAAGGTTGGTTCACTTGGCCTCATTCTGTGTGAGGTGCCATTGGCCTTACAGTTCATTATCTTGGGCATCTTAGGCAACCACTGAAGAGAGACAGAGGTGTGGTCGGGGGCCTCAATGTGAAACATCTTGTTCTGATTACCAAATTTATCTTGCTTTTCTTTGATGTTTTAATTTTTAATTTTGCTCATTTCGTCTTGCATTTATATATTTTTTTCCTCGTGTAGAGCCATCAGATGCTTTAATACATCATCTTGGATATAAGTTTAATGAGATGTTGCAATCAAACCAAGGATGTTTTCCTGATTCTTCTGATGCCAAAATTGTAGATTTAATCAAGTCAAACAATTTGGATGTAAGCTCATTTTTTTAAACCTATATGGTCTGTTGTGGTTTTCTATTAAGTTTGATGATGTTCTCATGTTTTACTGCAATTCTTTTCACAGAAGGCCACTACTCGATTACTTTTCAACACTGTGAATAAGATTTTGGATGATAGCTTGCTAAGAAAGAATGGGGACGTACCTAATGTATGACAGTAAGAGGATGGACGGTTACCATACAACTATAGCATGCCTTGAACTAATGTATTCTTTCTCTTTATTTTTCCATTGGGATCACTCACTGGTTCCCCCCAAAATTTCCAGCCTGTGGCATGGTTGTTGAGAAAAGTCATGCAAGTGATAGAAGAGCGAAGTTCAACCGTAGCACGAAACTTAAAAACTGTAAAGTGCTTTAGATTTTTTCACAAAAAATCAATTTTTTACTGCTCATGAGTAATAATTTTATGCATTGTTCCATGCTTGCAGCAAAATATGCTTTTTAAGGTTCGAGAGGAGAAGTATCAATCAAGAATAAGAGTGCTCGAAACGCTTGCGACAGGGACTAGTGAAGAAATTGAGGTACACTTGGTTTCATATGCATACATTTTGTTTTTGTTTCACCCAATTGATTTTAACCCTTCTTGTTCCTCTAGGTTGTCGTGAAACAACTTCAAGAGCTAAAGGTGCACTACTGTTCTTAGCCCTGTCCTTGTATTCAACTCCATGGAAACATGTTTCTTTTGTTGAGCTTTGATTATAATAATCCTAACTAATAAATGCTAGATATTATATCCATTTTAAGTACTCCTTAAGTTCCTTCCCGTAATGAACATTATTTATCTCTCCCACATATGTTGAAGAGCTTTAGAACCACCATCACTTATCATTGTTAACACTACAAATTGATGTCATGTATCCAATGTTGTACTGTTACAAATGAAAAATACCTATCCATTAATTTCACTTTTCTTAATTTGTTATTATACAAAATCTCAATCTGTTATATTCTAAAATTTGTAAAAATGTGCAACGTCAATTCTCTTATTTACACAGCTGTATCCCATATGTTTATTCATGATGCATGTGTAAATTGCTTATTTGATGAAGTCTGGGCACCTTATTTTTGAAAATGAAGAATGATTTTCAATTAAGCAAAAAAAATTATCACATTGAAAAGCTGATAAAAACAAAAAACTGGAAAATGGGGATAACGGTAACTATTATTTTCCCCATTTGCAAAAGAACAATCATTGCTGCAACAGGGTTATTAGTTATTTTGCTAGTGAGTTATTATTACTTCTAACATATTTTTATGTGGATCTTGCAGATTGAGAAGACCAAAATAGAAGATAAAAAGAAACTTGAAGAGCAAGACATGCTAAAATTACAGGAAGAGAAGGATCGTAGTGATATGGAAATTTTGACACTAAAACAAGAACTAGAAATGGCCAAAAGGACACATGAGGATCATTGCTTGCTATTAGAATCAAATTCTAAGGAAGCTAAAGTTGAGTTGGAGAAAAAGTTGGAGGAACTTGAGCGCCTTTCAACAATTTCAAGAAAGAAGGTAGAAAAACTTGAGGCATTTTCTGAATCTAAATCACTGAGATGGAAGAAGAAAGAGCGAATCTACCTGAGCTTTATAGATTATCAATTTGGAGCCTTGCAGGTTTGTCTTAATTTTTATTTTTCCCATTCTTATATCTTGTGAAAATTGATCTATAACATGGTCTTATCCATAGGAATTGAAGGGAGCTTTAGAGTCCATAAAATATGAAGTCTTGAAGACAAAAAAAAGTTATCCAGAGGAATTCTATTACCTGGGTAGGTTTGATCATTCATAGTTTATGTTGTACTAAATATTGTGCATTTATCTTTGTTAGGGAATTTTCTCACAAGTATTTTTTCTTGAACAGGATTGAAGATTAAAGGACTAACAGAAGCTGCAGAAAATTACCATGTAGTTCTAGCTGAAAATCGTAGGTTGTATAACGAAGTTCAGGACTTGAAAGGTGCAGCATTTGGTCTTCTTGGTTGTTGCTAGAGTTTATTGGTTCTTAGATAGTGTGTTTTTTTCTTATTTATTTTTCCGAGCTCATAGGCTCATAGCTAATGCCTTTCATTTTACTTTTTCACTCTCTCATGCAGGAAATATTAGAGTGTATTGTCGCATAAGACCATTTCTTCCAGGACAAAGTAAGAAGCAGACCATTATGGAATATATTGGTGAAAATGGTGAATTAGTTATTGTGAATCCCTTTAAACAAGGGAAAGATAGCCGTAGGCTGTTCAGGTTTAACAAGGTTTTTGGTCCAACATCTACTCAAGGTATTAATTTGTAAATGAATGATGTTTACTTTTTTGGTCACACCTTTTCTTCTAACTGATGTATTTCATTATTAGTGAAAACATTCTGGCATTTTAATTTTTATTCATTTTAAATCATATGCTGACAGAGGAGGTATTTATGGACACTCAACCATTAATCCGGTCTGTCCTTGATGGATACAATGTATGCATATTTGCTTATGGTCAAACTGGCTCAGGAAAGACCTATACAATGGTATGAAAATATTTCACATTGTATCAGTTTTACATGACTAAAGTTTTGCCTTACACCTTTTATTGTATTTCATCCAGAGTGGGCCTAATATAATGTCAGAAGAGGACTGGGGAGTTAACTATAGAGCTTTAAATGATCTTTTTCAAATTTCTCAAAGCCGAAAAAGCTCCATTGCATATGAAGTTGCAGTTCAAATGGTTGAGATATATAACGAACAAGTCCGTGATCTACTCTCAATCAATGGCCCTCAAAGAAGATATCCTTTATTATTTTTTTGTTGGCTTTAATTCAATTGCACTGTTGATTGTAGGATGCACTCCATCTGACCATTTAATTCTGAGTAGCATTCTTGGCTGCTCCTCTCACCTTATTATGTTATGGAAAAGCCTGTTGTTTTCTTTGACTTGCACACACTTGGGATTTGGAACACCACACAACCGAATGGGTTAGCTGTCCCTGAGGCAAGCATACTCCCTGTTCAATCAACTGCTGATGTCCTGGAGTTAATGAATATTGGTTTAATGAATCGAGCAGTTGGTGCCACGGCCCTGAATGAAAGAAGTAGCAGATCCCATAGGTATTATTCTCAGTCCTCAGTTCGTTTGCCAACCACTTTTCAGTTTAGTTATTTTCATTTGGCATGGATTTATTCAATCATATGGTGCAGCATTCTCACTGTTCATGTTCGAGGCACGGACTTGGAGACCGATGTTGTTTTGCGTGGCAATCTACATTTGGTAGATCTTGCTGGTAGTGAAAGAGTGGGTCGGTCTGAAGCAACTGGGGATAGGCTTAGGGAGGCACAACATATAAACAAATCACTATCAGCTCTTGGAGATGTAATTTTTGCTTTAGCACAGAAGAGTCCACATGTACCATACAGAAATAGCAAATTAACTCAAGTACTTCAGACTTCTTTAGGTACTTTTTTTTTTTTTTTGGTCTTCAACTATGGTAATAAGTTTTGAATGTGACTTGTTTTATCTTTTAGCTCATTTGTCTTCTCCAAATTGTAGGCGGTCAAGCAAAAACCCTTATGTTCGTACAGCTTAATCCGGATATAGATTCCCACTCCGAGACTATAAGTACCTTGAAGTTTGCGGAGAGAGTTTCTGGTGTAGAGTTAGGTGCTGCTCAGAGCAACAAAGAGGGAAGAGATGTTAGAGAACTTACGGAACAGGTCCAATATTTTATTCTTCTTAACATGCTTACTCATGTATCCTGCTCTCAACAATACCAAGCAGATGTTTCAGAGTGCTGTATCTTTTTCCTCTTAATTGCTTTCTTTTGGCGTGGTCCTGTAACCTTCTCACTCTAAACTAGCTAGGTCTTTCCCAAGATTATCGACAATGTTGGTGTATCACAAAAACAGAAAGATTAAATCCTACAATAATCAATGACCCTTTGAAAGCAATGAGCTGTCAACTAGGAATGATTGAGAATGAATTTGCAATAGCTTGTGGGTTGTAACTGCTCGTGATTTTAACAAGTTGTCCATGTTAGGCGCGGTAGTGGTCATATTTGTGCCACTCTTTCCTGAATCTGAATTTCATCCACAAAACGGTCTGCATCAAAAAACCCTTTACAGATTTTTGCATGTGACCTTGATAGGATCTGATTCAGGATTTCTTGACTTATTAAGCTCTAAATACGGCTATATTGGTTAAAGGTGGAAGATCCTTGCTCCTTGGAGCCTATCCATAAAGTCCACTTTACTCAACAGCAATTGAGTTTATTTGGAAGGCCATTAAGACCATTTCCCTTACCCACCATACTAGGCCTACCGTGTTTTCAGCTCTGGGGAGTAAAAGCATGAGAAATTGTTGGAGGGCACAAGTTGGGCCTTAATTGATTACCTTTCTTTAAAGTTTTACAAACATCTTTGATTCCCTCTTCTTTTGAATTTTCTTTTCCATCTGATTCCTTTTTGACCTTGAAGGTCGCATCCCTCAAGGACATGGTTGCAAAGAAAGATGAAGAGATTGAGCACCTGCAGCTTCTCAAGGCTAATGCCAATGGTACAAAGCGTGGTATGACCTCATTTAGGTATGGGTCTTCCTCTCCAAGGAGACCTTCCATTGGGACTTCTCGACAAAGCCAAAGACTGACAGGAGCAAAAGGCTCAGGGATTTTGGAGAGAGCAGCTTCAGATATGGACAACTATTCAGAGAGCAGCGATAAGCACTCTGAAGCTGGTTCTCAGCCGTCAATGGATGAATTTCGTAGATGCCAGAAGGAATTGTCTCCTCAATTGAAGCTATCTGGAGGGGATGTAGGTCAGGATTTTAACGAAGACATTGAGCTCTTGGGCTTTGGGGATGCAGATTCTGAGGGAAGATTAAGTGATATATCTGATGGTGGGCTTTCAATGGGAACAGAAACTGAAGGCTCAATATGCAGTGTTGTGGAGTACACCCTATTCCCTGAAGTAGCAAAACCACCCGAAAACGCAGCTTCCGAGTGCACACCAGCTCGGAACAAAGAGAAGTCAGTCTTTCTTATTTCATGTGCTTCTTCTATTATGTTACTTCTACATATGATATTCATCTCTCGAATGGTACCGATGCTCATTCTGTGATGCCAACAAGGCAACAAATGCTTTTTAAATCTTATTGCGCCCCCCCCCCCCCCCCCAAAAAACTTCCGTTCTGCAACCTGGGTTAAAACTTCCTACCGCCAATTATTATCATATCTCTAGTTCCAATGATAAAACTTCCTAGCTTTCTTTTTAGTTTTAGATTTTTTTTTTTTGTTCCCGCAGCATCTCTGCTGCATTCGGTATTTTGATAAAAGCTCACAGTTGTAAACACAGTGACATTTCCTTTGAGGCCTAAAATGGGGGTTGGGGGTTTTATGCCTGTGAGCTCTTTCACTCAACATTGCTAGTTATCAAATCACATTTACATAAGTTAATGTGATGCCTAATTCTTTATATTTGCTTGAGCACAGGCCACCTCTGCTTGAACGCAGGCCGAGTTTACCATCTAAACTTCCAAAGCCTCCCCAAAAGCTGGTGCAGACCAACTCTTCTCGGCCTTCACTAACCAGAAAGTCCTCAAAGATGTCATCACCAAGTAAGTAAATTTACATATTTCTTTCATATGACTAGATCAATAGTCATTTAGGTGGTTTATTGCCTTCACTAGTCAGTTCTTAGCACCTCACCTCTCTTTCCTTCTCTCCCTAATCTTTTTCTACCAAAATTTCCAATGTCCTTGTAATGCTTGTCAGGTGCTAGGAAAACTTCTGCTAGCAGCTCCTCTGCACTCAAGCCCCGCAAAGTGAGGCAATGAATTTGAAGGCAATTTGTTTGGCAGGGGGAGAATTCCTATGCCCTAACTAGCTTGTATCTATGGTAGGAACCCACTGTAGTTTGTACTCTTTAACTGTATTGTTTTACATAGTGATAGTGGATTGGAAGAGATAACTGCAAAACTTCACTTTGTAATATGGGTAGTTTAGGATCATAGTGTAACTTCACCTTGTAATATGGGTGGATTGGAAGAGATAACTGCAAAACTCCATTTTGGTCCTTATTAGTCATATTTTCATTTCAGTCTAACTCGATGCTCGATTTTTTAATTTATCTTAATTTATTTCATTTCATTTCATCTAATCATTACAATTTTATTAAAATTTTATATAAAATAAAATAAATAATTTAACTTTTCAAATTCTAAAATAAAAATAATATTAAAAAATATGTATTCTAATAATATTTTATTTAATTTTTAATTTTAATCTTAATCCATTTTATCTCATTTTCGAAAACAAATAAAGCCTTAATAACTCATATTGCTGCCAAAACATAAATTATGTAGTGTTCCGACCATTAAACAAAAGATTTGAACTACCCCTCTTTGTAAGAGATTAAATAAATTTGATGTATCACGTCAAGTTATATTAATTTATGATTTATTTTTGTGTAATCTTTTTGTGATTAAATATTTCCCATAAATAAATAAAAGGTGAAGAGTTTGGGCTTCTTTTTCCCCAGTTTTGTAGTACTAAATTGTACCTCTGTATAACTTTCGAAGTGGGATTGTTGGTCATTCCCAAATGGGTGCAGGATTGGGCATAAAACCCTTTAATCTTAAGGTAATGATAAGGTTACTACCCATTTACTATTTATAGTGTATTTGAAGTTTTTTTTTATTTTTTTATCATTTTCTTTTAAGTACTTTTTTAACATCCTTAATCATTACGAAAAAATTAAAAATATATATAATTTTACTAATAGTCACTTTTTTAACTATTTAGTAAAATAAATTTTTTTAAAAAAAAAATCAAATACAAAAAGAGTAGTGATAGGGTTACTACCAGAAATAG
The DNA here is from genome assembly GCA_003123785.1 of Pterocarya stenoptera. Taxonomy (NCBI): domain Eukaryota; kingdom Viridiplantae; phylum Streptophyta; class Magnoliopsida; order Fagales; family Juglandaceae; genus Pterocarya; species Pterocarya stenoptera. Next base: position 44,416 of record QEOT01005518.1, read on the forward strand.
CAAAAATTAAAACAAATACTACTCCAAACAACAATTTCATTCTCATAACAAATACAACGTCAAGAAAGAAAGAAAGAGAGATCAGAGTAGAAGAATAATTCTTCAAATATGATTATAGAGCTCTGAGATTATTATTTGCTTTTCAACAAGGTTTTGAAGGTTTTTTTTTTTTTAAAAAAGAGGATGTGACTCTAATTTTATTGATGTTCTCGCTTATGGCGGAAGAATGCTAGAAAAACAATCCTTAACCAAAGAACTATACATTACGTAGAATCAAAACCTGTTACTTGCAATGTATCACCGGCAATCAAATCCTATCCAATCTCAACGGCACCCTTTTGGCAAGAAAATCAGCAACTCTTCGGAGGTTAATTTACAGAACAATCCCAACTCATCTCCAATACTCAGTAATCGACCACGTATGGAGATAGCAAATTAACTATGGCAATAAGTTATGAATGTGACTGGTTTTGTCTTAGCTCATTTGTCTTCTCCAACCATGGTAATAATTTATAGTTTGTGATCTGTTTTTAAGCAGTAGTTTTTGTTTGCATCTTTTTTTGATGAATCGATAATTTCATTCACAGTATTAAACCAAACAAATTAGGAAACAGTGGCGGCCATACAAGTTCTTATAATCACTGTGCATACAATTTCTTAGCTGTACAAAAATTCCACACAGCCATTCCAAATTCATAACAAATAGAAAGTGAAAGAAACAAAGAGACCAGAAAAGAAAGAAAATCATGAAGATGAACAACTGGTCGTGAAAGAAAGAGAGAGAGAACGAACCATGATCTTATCATAAAATCTAAAATATATCTATGCATCCTGCATATATGCTGATTAAACAGTAGTATTGTCACCTTGTACTCCCCTGCATATATGCATGTTTGTCGTCCCTGGGGAAAAATTTTCAGGGTCGACGCGACCGAGGCGTCCGAGACCGTTCTAAAACGCAGAAAATGAACCTTGATTTGTGGGAATCCCAGTCAAGTCCAATGACTTCGCGTTTCTTTAATCCCCTCCTCATCCATAAATCTTCGTGCATGCCAATCCCCATGCAAAGCGTAAGTATACCTCATCTTGAAAACAAACTGATGTTCCGATTGAGAATCTTGGTCCCAAACGGTGACTGGCATGCCGGCCGTGCTCTCGACTTGTTTGAACGAATCCATATTCAAGAATATGTTCATGGACCAGTCTTGTCGGGAGCACGAGCCGATCCCTCTTAGAAAGATCAAGAGCCGTGAGTGTCTTCTTGAGTCCCCAAGAAACCTCGGAAACCCACGGCGTCCGCTCTTCTTTTTGTTTATCTTTGTTGGGAGGTACTAGCTTCGTCTCGGTTTTGGAGGCCACTGTCACGGGGCTCTCTCCCTTTGAACCAGTAGCAGTCTTTTCTATGGATTTTTTCTGCGTAGAACCACCCCAATGATTTATCAAACAGATTTGGTGCAAATAAATACGGATCATTGATTTTTTCGCCTGTTTTGCGCTTGTTGACTCTCGGCTGAAACCCGCAAGAAGGTATCAGTCAGTTGAAACTTCGTTCTCAGGCTCCCAAGAAACCATTGATTCCTTTGAAGCTTCCTTCTGAAACCCGCAAGCAAGTGTCGATTCAGTGGAAACTTCATTCTGAGCCTCGTCTGAGTACTCACGGTGACACTGGGGCTTCTTTTTCATCGTAGCCGAAGCGACATCGGAAGCACAAAGTTTCACTTGTTTGCGCTTATAATTGTCTCTCTTCTGAAACTCACAAGATCCGCCAAAAAGCGTCAGTTCTGCAGGAACTTCCCTCTCAGGCCTCCAAGAATCCATTGATTCCTTCTGAGACCAGCAAGCAAGTGTCAATTCTGTTGAAACTTCCTGCTGAGCCTGGTCTGAGTCACGATGACAATACTTGGGCATCATTTCCATCGTTGCCGAAGCGACATCGGAGTCACAAGTTTCGCTTGTTTTGCGCTTAAAATTGGCTCTCTTCGGAAACTCACAAGATCCGCCACAAGTGCCAGTTCTGTAAGAACTTCCAAGAAACCATTGATTCCTTCTGAGCCCCGCAAGCGTCAATTCTGTTGGGACCTCTTCACGGTGACTCTTAGAATTCATTTCCATCGCCGTGGTATATATAGGAGTCAAAGTGATGAAGTGTTTGTGAAAAGTATTTTCATCTCTGTATTCATCAATCTATACAACATAATTGAAACCCCCTGTCGTTTGATGAGATTAGAAAAGCCTACGGCAAGTCGTTTTCATATTGAACAAGTTCGTCAATAAGCCAGTATGTTTTTGCTGGAGACCCGGGAAGCATAAAGCAACCCATATACTTTATGAAAGAATATCATTTCTCTACTTCGTATCATAGTGTGTGTGTATATATATATATATCGTTTTAAGAAGAATTGTAGGATAAAGAAGAAGAAGGAAGAGTTGTGCAAGTATTCATTATTGCTCTGGAGATACAAGCTTCTTGTGAACAAAGTTCTGATCTACTTTCCTTGACACCATACATATCCTTCGTGTTACAAAGAAGGAAAAAGATAAAAGGATTACTCTCTTTCCACAACCTAATGATCACTGCTATCCCCCCCCTCTATCAAGTTACAATATAGACAATGTTGTGGTCTACTCTAGCTATAGAAGTTGAAGAATGAATTGAATACTATATTTTAAAAACAGAAAACAAAAGAAAGCATTTTGGCACCTATGTGAAAATTACCCTCAGGCCTCAGGCAATGCCTAGCCTAAATCTCCAGACAGTCCCGTATACTCCAAGACACCTGTTGCAGTTTACTGAGCATACAGCTGACTGCTGAGACCATTCCAGTAAATGAATGAGGCACCCCTGAAGCTTGGTGTTCAGGAAGCGGCATCTCTTGTTGTCACCTTAGAGTATTGCCGTCCTTCATATATCCTTTCAAGTTGGGGTAATCTCTGTTGGAGTAGCCAAAGAAGCCATTACAGCTGTACCAAGGAAGCTGATCGAGTCTATATTTTATACTCGAGATATTGGAGAAAACGGGGGATTGGAAAAGTACGATGGTGGGATTTCTTTTACAATCTTAGTGACTTTCTTCTTCTCCTCTGTTGTGTCTGTTTCAATTAAAAACTTCACTCCATCATCAATAAGCACTTTCAGAGAATTGTTTTGGGATAATTGTATGTTTCTGTCCCTCCTGGCATTATTGGTAGCTTCTGTGCTATGCAAAATGGAAACACAAATGGAGAATGCTTGTAACGTGGATAACCGAGCATGAAAATCAACCGAATATTCTCCCTCTTCAATAAATTTCATGGTCAGTGCCGGTGTATTTTCTTTCGCTCCCTAGGTACAAATCAAAATCAAATAAAAAGTCGTGAAAATCATATATATACACGAAGTGTGACCTCAGTGCATTAGGAATGAATAATGAAGAAGGAATTCTAGTGATAATGCTCTCAGTTTTTGAATTTGTTTTCTCAAGAAGCCAATGATAGACACACTGAAATGTCTTATAATTAATTACCCAACTATTTTAAATTGTCAAGACTGAGAGCAACTATAACAAATAGTGTATCCCATGACAGCACACCTATAAAAAATCTATGTCAAGATGCATACCTGAACAAAAAGCTCCAAAGGCCGCCGATTCTCCAGAAGTGGTTGATCTTCAGCACATTGAATACAGGGATTACCTAAAACAGTGAGAGGGCAGGCCATGTCCCAGCCACCACAGTCACAGCCTCCACCTAGTCTCCATCGATCTACTAATGATGAAGGGCCTCCACTTTCAAAAGTTGGCAAACCATGGCTTCCAGTTGGAATCAACACCTTCACTTTTTCTGAACTTCTACCATCACGGAGGTCCTCTTTTTTCTTCTCGATCATGGAATGATTAAGTAGGTTTGGAATCAGTTTGTCACTAGCCTTATCCCCTCTCTTGTATGTCGATTTTTCTGTCATCTCAAATGGTACTTGTATAACAATGGCTGCAATCTCAAGGTTTGGATGCAATTCTGCAGATGTCCAAGGGTAAGAATTTAAAGAATCAAAATCACCTTTCTCAGAGGCTTGTCTTTGTTGTAGTTTGAGCTTCATTGGATGAAACCTATCATCCTCATAAGTTTCCTTAACCAAGCCTGGATCATAACCTTTGAGACCATTTTCTTGGGCTGCAATACTTTGTCTTGCATGTGCAATATCATACAATACAAACTCTGTCACCACAGAATTGTCAAAAAAGACGCCATCTTTTAGTTCAGAACATGCGTAGCAGGAAACTTGCATCTGTCCCACCATAGAGGAATCTTTGTTGCTACTATTCCATCCCCACACACTGGCATTGCTCATCTTTCTACCATCGATGGAATGAAAAGTATAAACCCACTTAAAAGCATTATCTGTCTTCCATGCTTTGGCAACAACTACATCTTCAGGGCACTTCAGTGACAACTCGAAAAATGGCACCCCATGTTTGTATTTCAACTTGAGACAGCCATGTAGGTGAACTGGTGAAATGACTGGACAGCGGTTCTCTCTCTCGACAAACTGAGGATCTGGTTGTGACACCTTTGTTGCATTTGAGAAATCACGCAGCAAAGATTTCCTGGATGTTATGTTCCTCCTCGTGTTTGTCGTCCTAGATGTTTTGAGCCCACCACTTTCTACAATGTAACCTAGAGGACTTCGCAAAGATTTGGACTTCTTGAATGGATCAAACATATTTCTGATAGGGCCAAATCTGGCCTTTGAGCTGGCCCTGGAGGAGCAATCACTTTCTGATGGTGAAGAAAAATGGGGCTTTTCCACCTTCGCAGACAGTGACTTGTGCAATGAGCGAACTGTGTCTCTCTCAAGGTCATTACCATCATTTATAGTACCAACAGCTTCATCACTTCTAAAATTTACACTCACTGAATCTTTCTCTACAGTATCAGCAGGTTCATCCCCGTCATTTGAATTGAGACAAATTTTATCGAAGCCATCTGATGAACATGGTTCTATATAAGGCTTGCCAGCGGATGTTGGACTAAAGTTCGAATCCAAAGACATCACTGCAGATCTCTTCTTCAGGGCTTCCTCATCTAAACCATTCAAAGCTATCATTGGAGATCTCTTCTTCAGTTCCGCCTCATCTAAACCACATAATGAGTCAAACATTCCATAAGAGAAAGAAGTGTCACTACTACGACAAATTTCAAATTTTCTCCCTCCCTCAGCAGGGCCCATTTTCTTCATTGTCCTTACCTCCTCAGAACTTTGATACATGGACCCTCGTTTGAGCTCATTTTTAGCTTCCAGTCCAACAGGTCTACTAGCAATGCTTTTGCAAGAAGATCTGCGATAGTGACCAAAGTTAATCTCTATGAAGTCCTCCTTTAGGCTCAATAATTCATCTCTATGTGCAGGTTTCCCTTTCTTATTTCTCTTTTCAACATTTGAGCAATCTCGATGAGTCGAAAGAACAGTCTTCGGACTCAGACCAACTGTGCAGCTTTGATCAAAGTTCAATTCCATCTCTAGTCACATTTTTAGATCCCCAGTTCTGCAAGAAATTTAAAAAAAAAACAAACAAAAACAAACAAAGATCACATCTTACCTAAGCAAGAGACTAGGGCTCAACTAATCAGATAATAAAATATGAACCAAATAGATATTTTCATCAATAACGTAATAAATTATGTTGGTAAGTTGGTAACAACGAACCATAAAAGCTTTCCATTGCAAATTTTTTTGTGAGATATGCAAATTGTTGACATTACATATCTAGACACAAAGTATAAAAAGCCCAAAGACCTCCATGAGAATGTTAATGCCATCATGACGAGATGCATAATTTATCCTGTTATTAGGACGTCAGCTATAGATACTAAATGCCCCAATGCATTTCAATTTTCAGAATTAAATCTGCAGTCATAATTCATGAAAGCTATGAATAAAATAATCACATTGGGTAAGAGATTTCAAAATCAAACAATGCAGAATTTCCAAGCTAGAAGTAATGGAACATCTTAAACTCAGAAATTACCATTTTTTGGGAAGGCACACAACCCATCATGGATCTGAACTTCACAATCACAATCACAAAAACCTCAAAAAACCAATCGGGATCCCCAAAAAACAATGTGAGACCCCCTACAACTCCGAGGAATCTTATGGTCTCTTCAGACTCCCAAAAAACAAGTAAAGTAGCATACGAAAGCGCAACATTATAATTATTAAAAAACAACAGCTTTACTCTTCTCTTGCCTTCGAAGCCAAAATTAAAAGAAATGATCGTAAAACGAAAATGGCCATACCCCACTAGATCTCAGCTCAGAGAAGTGAACTCCAAGAAAAACCCAACAGACGGGAAGCAGACGCAATCTGAAAGACAGCACTAATATACAAGACCAAAACTCAACAGCCCAATTTAGTAAACACTAAGGTATTAGAGGACTGCAAAGACTTCACAATAATCAACAAAACTGCAGGGAAAAATAAAAGACGGACAGAACAATGCCAAGACCAGTTAAGCATAGCTGTGGAATGACACCAAAAGGGAGTCTAGAGAAAGAGTGTCTATGTGTGTGAGTCAAGACTCAAAGAGTGAGACAATGCTAGAGAGAGAAGGCATGCCCGATTTCAATAGGAGTGAAAGACACTCCCTTTCTCTCACTCTCTCACACACACGACGAAAGGTTGCAATGAGCCAACGACACGACGAAAGCTTACAGTTACTGTTCATGTCTAGAAAAGGCCATGTCCTTCAAAGCCATCGAATGCAGCTATATCAGTGGTTGTCTCTTTTTGAGTTTTTTTTTTTTTTTCTTAATTTGATTTTTTCTTTTTTTTTAGCTTTTTGGGGGCAGCCTCGAAGGAAGCACCCATTGAAGAGACGTTAACGGCCTCGACATACTGTTGATCCGGCTTTTGTTGAGGTGACGATGTTGGGATTAGATGGTCATTAAGCAAGAGGTGAAGTGCACTAACCGTTAAAGGGGTTGGAGTTCGGAATCCAAAATAATTATCTTAAGGTTTTGGGAATTGCATATATGACGTGATATTAAGGCCCGGAATCCTATAATTAACTTCAACTCTTTTCCAATAATTAATTACTACGAGACAAAAGTTGTATGCTAGGCTTTTAATGTTGAAGTAATTTCATATCATCTCTAAATAGTAATAAAAAATATTAAATAATAATTATCTGTTTATAAATAATAATAAAATAATCTGATCAAATACAGCTTTAGTCACAAACTTATTTGGTTTGATATACCATGTTGAGTTGTAAAATTAATTTTATAATAAAATAGATTTTATATATTATATAAAATTAAATTAATTTATAAATTAATTTTTATAAAATCTAGCATATTTGCATATGCCAAAGCAGCTTCATCCCCAAGTTCCCAAATTCTCCACCCATCTAAAGTATCAAATAATTAAGAATTTAATGCTGAAATTTGATCTTCACGTTGAATTATAATATCCTTTTCAGAAATTTTCGTACAAAAAAAATAATAAATAAAGTACAAAGTAATTCATGGTGGTACCATAAATTTGTTGGTGGTCCAAAAGATCCTTTTGGTTGATTCTAATTACAAGATTAAAATTCAAGAAATTGCTTCAAAGTTCTCATATGTAATTTGGAGGCATTAGAGTGTAACATGTTTGCTTCCATTTGTTTACTTGAGGTTGTCGTTTAGTTTCTTTTTGGGTTTCAGACAAAAAGTAAAGTTATGTTGAGAACCACTTTTGACTTCTCGGCTTGTACTGCGGTTCTTCAACCCCACGAAATAAAAGGGGAAGTAAAAATAAATTTTATTTTATTTTTATTTTAAAGGCTTCCAAATATGTGCAAAGGATAAATTATAAATAAGGGTTTACTATTATCAGTTATTATTTATTTTCACATTTTATACTTATAGCTTTTTCATAAAATGTGAAAGTATTTTTTATAAGATATGGAGATATTTTTCATATGGTGTGTAATGATAAATAGTGACTGATAAGAAGAACTTTTCTTGTAAACTAGTCATCCAAGTCACATCAAGTCAAGGAATCTTGTGCCATCTGATCTCACTTTTTAAAACCCTGATCGTTCGATCTTTCCCTTAAAAAATAATACAAATATTTCGCTTAACGTAATCCTAAGGATCCAATCTCAACCGATACGTGATAAGATGACATAAATTCATAATATATATTAATATGAATGTATGTATATGTTAGAAATCCACAGTCGTTCTGGTACAATAGCGAAGGCATCCTTCCTAAGTTTTTTTTTTTTTTTTTTTTGAAACTATTATTTTGATGGATTGGAAGATACAAAATATTTATCCTAAAATAAATCTGATAATTAAATAGTAATTACCCTAAACAACAAAGAGTATCGTTAGTTTTTCTCGAACCCTCAAATACTTATTCCAAACTAAACCAACCACCTCCAACGGAGACTCATTCCAAACTTCTATTTTATGCTAACAAGGGAGTGAGTGGCACACACAAGTCTGTTGTTGACAACTGAGCTTTTAAAACAATGGCAGAGACGTGAAATGCACATCACTGCTGGGTTGCAAAAGAGGAGGGTGGGCTCTAGAAATACTTTAAATAAGTATGGATGAAAGCTGGCCTGCCTTAACAACAGTGACCCAAAACTGCCGTACCCTTTTATACAAAGACAATAAAGAAGATTCAAATCCAATCTATTGGCTGCAGACCCTAAAATATCTTGAAGAATCTATTACTTCCTTTATCATTTCTCCAAAATTGGGAAATGAGGGTTGATTTTTGCACTCTACTAACAAACTAAGCAAAACCATGAATGTCTTGTGCTTGGCAAGGTTCACAGAAACAAATCAACCAAAGCTTCTTTTTGTATAGACTATACTCCATCTAAACAGTGTTGTTGTCTTCAACTGGCATAATTATATCATGCAACCACTTGAAACGGAAAACTGTGAACAAAAGTGAAGATAGAAGAGGTCTCAATAAAGAGTACCGGATTCTGATCTTAACATGCATGGTAACACTATCCTATCTATACATCAGGAGGACGACGACATGTATGGAGATTACTCAATCTGCTTGAGGCTATAGACACAGAAACGCAGATTATCCCCCACCTACAGAAAAACTATACAAAAGGGCAATTCCTCAGATGACTACAACACTATGTCAGTAACGGGAAACTGCAAGAGCCCGCAGATTCTACTCAACATTTCTAGCAGATTCAAGTTTTTCTTCCTTTTTGGACCTGCCAAATGATTTCTGGGAATCCAAGACGGGCATGTACGCTTCACTTGTTTTTTTGAAGGCGTCATTGCCAGGCTTGTCAGATTCACGGGGGCTCACCAGCTGCTTCTCTACATCTTCAAATTTGGCAGTGGCCCATGGTGCTGTGCCAACACTTCTAGTCGTGCTTGGCGTATCTATTGTCAGTTTGGATGCCTCATCCCTAGAGGCATACCAAGAATGACCACAGGCAATACACTCCAACTGAATTCACAAAACCAGGGGAAACAAGTCAATGGCAATTGGAAGAAGCAATAACCAGATAACCCACACACACAAATGTTTATCAACAACCAGAAACATAGCGTTTAAATCTAAGCCTTCTTAATTAACTGCACCAACAGTTTTCATAGGTCAAAACAACCTTTAATTACCAAATTGTTAATTTAAATTCAACCAGTGGAGAGATTCCTGACAGGATTATCAGAAAATATATTGTTATTTATGTTACTTCGCTTGATAGGCTTTGGTCATGCATCAAAATCAACTTTAACTCCGTTATTGGTCCAGACGAGAGCATGGGATATTAACAAGCCTTCATGTATGTTTTGCATGTCATGCTGCAGATGCATAATCATAAGTTTATGCACGTGCATGCGCGGCTACACACACAAGCAATCTGAACAGAAACTAAATATAAACATACAATAAAGTACATGTATGCATGCCCATCCATCCACACATTATTATCAGATACATATTTCTAATACTATATACATGAGTGATATGAGTTTTTCATTCAAACATATTCAGCTCAGTCATGCTGTTGCCATTGAAATGATTTTGCCTTTTTTTTTGTTGGGCTTTTTTTGGGTGCATTTTTTTTTTTTGTTAAGAGGGGAGGGGAGGGAGGGGGAATGTTCAGGCCATCATTGAGCATCTAGAAGAACATTCATTATATAAATTCAACAGGACGAAAAAACAATTTTGGAACCTGATATCGTTCTCCATGTCCTGCTTGGATAATGTCTCTTACACCGACTTTATTCTCATTACATATTGAACAACGAGCATCTGTCATCTATTTCACGAGCAACAATTGAAACAGTGAGCACATTGCACCAAAATAATAATAATAACCAATAGTTCATAACAAATTGAGGCAACAAAGAAGTGACCTGCATTCGCTCTGACTCATCAGGCTCCTTTCTTGCTATTTCCTCTGCCATTAAACCCTCCTGAAATTCAAATGTTTGGTGAAGATATTTTCCTAATTTTCCTGAATAAAAAATGCAAGGGCACGTATCATCGATCTCCAACAAAATTATTTGTTTCTTTGTTGATCACTAGGTCATACAAGCTCCCAGTAGGACTTGAACCATGGCTTCACCCTCCACTCTATTCGTTAATGAGGATGTGCCATATTATGGGCAATAGTAAATTCGATTTCTTGTAAAAGTCAAGTTTGACTGCTAAGAATAAACTGTCTGCTCAGCACAGGTAATTCATAACATTTTTTGCTGCTGCAGGGTAACATTCTTTGCTGTTGCAGGGTTATTGCAAGGTAATGCAATAATAAAACGAAAGAACAAGTTTTGTTATATAGCATGCGGCCCCAATAATTTGATCAAATGTTTGTATAAAAAATACGATTGTATAGATATAAACACCAATTTGTAAACCACAAACTAGCAAACCAAAAGTTCAATGTATAAAAGAGGGTTTTTTAGAAACCACGTCCGCAGATCAAACAAGTGACAATGCCAACTTTAGGCCAATTGAGGTGCCACAAGATGAAATTTATTTCATGTGAACCAGCAATCATTTATAATGGAATGAGTTTTTCAGCATCAACAGACCTGTCCTGTACAACCAAATCTGGCCAAAGTCGTTATGGAATTAACCTTCCTTCGAGAACCATACATGTCTGAAACACATAAAAGATGAAATCACAAACAGAAAGCCTTGAAAATAGCATACCTTTAACTCATTTGGCGACATGTTCAGTATTTTTGCTGGTTCCAACTCTCCATTCAGAAGACGCCGGGCCAGCAGTGCATTGTTCTACCAAAAACAAGAAAGCCATTTAAAAAGACTCATCAAAGTTTTAGGAAAAAATGCTACAGCTTTTGTAAGAAATTAAAGGCCTATCTAAAGCTACATTCTGTTCCTGCCAAACTAATTTAACTTGCTTTTCTGGACCTTGAGACTAAAAACAAATCAACCTCTAGACCATTTTTTTTTATAAGTAAATCAACCCCTAGACCATGAGAAGAATATGAATGCAAACCATGTCCATAATAATTAACTTCATCCAATTGAGTGAAAGCAGAGATTTCTTCAAATCTCACAATCATAACTGTCTACATTATTAACATCACCTTTATTTTTTTACTTTCCCATTTTCCCCAAATTAAATAACCATAATGTAGTATGTTTCTATATGAATATATAATATTGCTTAAACCAAGACTCCTTTGGTAAAGCTTTGTCTTCCTAATAGTTCTAACCAATAATATTTGTCTTCTTCTTAGAGAGAAAACCCGCGGAGAGAGAGAGAAGACCAGCCGCCACCGTGCAACCACCTTAGACTGGCGAGTGACACCTCACCACCAGCACAGACAAGGTCGACGGACCCCGACGACTTCGTTGAGGGCCGTCCGGCGAAGGTCCTGGCTCTGGCAACCTGGTTTTCCGCAAGCTTCTCTCTATCCTTCTCGGAGGAGACATCGACCACTGGCGAGTGACACCTCACCATCGGCCCAAACAAGGTCGACAGGCCCCGGCGACAGTGCTGAAGGCCGTCTGGCGTAGGTCTTGGCTTCGTCGACCTGGATTTTCACAAGATTTCTCTCTATCCTTCTCTAAGGCAACATCAACTACCGGCAAGTGACACCTCACCACTGGCCCAGACAAGGTTGACTGTCTCCGGAGACTCCTTTGAGGGCCCTCCGAAGTCGGTCTCCCTTCGGCAACTGGGATTTTTGAGCTGCACTTTAGTCGGTACAGATCTGGTTTCTGATCCGCTTTTTATATCCCTGAGATGACGAAGCGAGATTATCTTGGAAGATGATCTTATGACTTGGGATCAGAGAAGATGATGATGCACAACGCGGATTCGTCTTAGATGGAAGGTGAGAGGTGGTTGAAAGTGGAATAAAAAACTTTTGTTTTTACGAAAGAGGGAGGAAATAGCTTTCGCATCTCTGAACATAGTAAAAGGATGGCTAAGTTCATGTGTCTAGGCGGGACATTAGCTTCGTGGGTGGCAAGGGGGATAGAGGATTGTTTAGAACTCAACTGTCATGAAGGATTCTCCAGGGAGCTAAGAATGGGTAATGGAGTTCTCATTATTCAATATCATATTAACGCAAGAGGCAGCTTTCTACAACTCTCAAATTTTCGAAATGGAAAGAGGAAAAGTTTTGTTGGTGATTCCGGAAGGTGCAAATGGCATTGGATGTAAAGGTTTTATGCATTCCATTCGAAGCATTACTGGGTCCAAAGCCACTATTCTGAAGCAAGCAAGCAAACAAATGGGAGTTTGTTGATGGAAAGACAGTGGGAAGGCCCTCCTCAGTCAAAGGTGTCTCGTACACTTTGGTGTTGAGGTCATTGAGGGGTAGTCCAGTCAAGAATAGCTCCACGGCGGAAGGAAAGGGTAACACAATTGTAGGGGACAAAGGTTGTCAGGTGACATTGGGAGAAGTGGAGGAGGTCTTGTAGGTTGTCAAAGCTCAATTGACGGAAGTTATGGAGTATGTGAGTGATCTCATGACTAAAGTGGATAAAGGCTAGACCTAGTGGTGGGTTTGGGTGGTGGGTCGAAAACGGACAAGGGGCGGCGGGGGGTAGATCCTACTAGTTTGAAGGCCTCAAGTGCGCTAGCAAAGGGTATTTCAACACCTTCACAAATAGGTCGGTGGACGCCTGCATCACTATTCTCGCCTGTGTCACTCAGGACATCGTTAGCTTGTCGTCTAACTACCCCCAGTCACCAGTTACTAATGGGGTTGGTACTTTTTCAGTGTAAGATGGGGGTCCTTCCAGGGTCAGAGTACTTTGGAAGATGAAAATGGAGTGACAGAAGGTAGTGCTTCCCCTACCTGTTCTATTTCTGAAGGAGCAGTAGGGTCTGACAAAGTGGCACAAAAAGGATCGTCAGAGGGTGGAGCACATACAAGCATTGTCCTCGTCAATAAAGGGGAGGAACCCTTAATGGTGACAGCAACCATTTAGCTGTTGAGGAGGTTTGGGATTTGAATGCAGGATCTGACGATAAGGAAATTATGAATTTGTTGTTGGTGCCTTGTGAGGAGGAATGTCTAAGGTCGGGAGTGCAGTTGGGTACTGTGTTTGGGGACCACGTTGTTCCCCTGGTTTCTCTCTCTCTAATAAACAATATAGCGGGTTCACCATCGGATTGGGTTCTGCATATGGTTAACGAGATTCAACATATCGTGGAGCTCCCACATGGAGGATGTGAAGACCAGGCGAGCCACTGGCTTGAAACCAAATCAAGTTTTAAGAAAAGCAGGGAGTTACAGCGTTTTTCTTGGGCAATCAACTACGCCGCTAAAAGTGGTAGCTCAAGTCGAGGGAAGACTAAAGGTAGGACATCATGAAGAGATTCTCGTAGAGGGAGTTTTGGGAGGAGTATTAGTCTTATGGGAAACAAGGGGTTGGGGTTGGGGTTGGGGAGGTGTGTTTTTATTCCAATTTGGGCTTGGTGTATTTTTGGAGTTGGGGTTGGGGAGGTGTGTTTTTATTCCAATTTGGGCTTGGTGTATTTTTGGAGTTGGGGTTGGGGAGGTGTGTTTTTATTCCAATTCGGGCTTGGTGTATTTTTTGTAGTTTTTCACGGGCTTTTTGGATCTTTAGGAACTCTCTAGTATGAGCTAGGTGTTTTCTTGTATACGTCCAGTGTACTTGGTTACTCCTATTGATATATATAATATTATTACTTATAAAAAAAAAAAAATTGTCTTCTTGACCAAACCATTTTGCGCCCTTTTTTGGTGATATAATCAGTTGTGTAGGAAAAAAAGATTGGGGGGCCTGGGCAAAGGCCCCCTCTTACAGGCACATATAAGTGGGTGCTGATAAGAGTCACGAATGGATTGCCATCTCCTTATCCACTTTGAAGCCATGGGAGCCCATAACTAGCAATGGTAGTTTTTTGGGTCATGACGCTTATTTTCCATTCATTAAGTGAAGGTTCAAGGTTTTAATCTGTAAACCTACAAGTGATGTCCAGTAAAGGTAAGACCCATCTTGTTTTGGAATTGATTTCATAGTTTAAACTATTTAATATCGTGTGAAAATCCTAAGGCATTAGGCTCGACTATAAAATAAGCAAAAATGTTTCCAAAACGCATGCGTGTGCAAAGTAGTTCTTGTGAATATAGGTAAGTAGGCATCATGTTAACAAACTGACAACCAACAAACCTTAAGATTAAACACCAGCTGCCGCATCTTTTGGTTATACTTCTGAAAATCTGAGGAAAGCGTATCATGTGCAGCCATCTCAAGAGCAGTTACAGCGGGAACAGCAGCATCTGGCCAGAGAAAAGCCTTGCCACTCTGTGGAGGAAAAAAAGACTACATTTGTAAATCATTGTGTTCCTTTCTCCCTCTGCTCCCATGAACAAGGATGTTTGCATACCTTTAGACTATTTTCAAGAGAATCATTTGCAGCGTCTTGACGCCCAATCTCACTTTCATGGCTAATGTCATTACAGCCACCTTTTTCTTTGTCATCTCCATGCATGTTGTTGACAGCGTTGCACATGTATTGAATACCTTGAAGAAGCTTCTCCAGACATTTATCACGATGGTTGTCTCCAGTCAATGCCTCAAAATCGACCAAAATATTGCGGTATTCTGAGGCATTAATTGTACAGCTTCCAGGTGTTTCAGCTTTAAGATTTTGATCAGGCCTTGCTTCTTCCTCCCTTGAAACATCAAGAGGTGAAATGTTCTTTCTCCTTAAAGATCGTTTACTCTTAAGCAGTTCTTCCTGATCAGCAGCAGTATCTTCAGTTTCAAGGTCAGGAAGATCCCCCATACGTAATAGAGTTTTCTGAACAAGAAGATCAATTTCATGCTGCTTGTTGTCTTCATAGTCTTTATCAGTTAGTCTCCACAATTTTCGTTCAACGGTGTCATAAACTTTTTGTACAATAAAACCAGGATGCTCTTTACGGCTAGGAAGCTGCTTGTGTATAGGAACAAAATGCACCACACATTTGTGCATCACAGATTCTGCTGGGACCTCATCACGATGGAAACTGTAAAACAGCTCTCTTGTATCACGTGATTGCCAGCTTCCACCACCTTTTCTCCCAGCCTCTTCAGGGCGATAAAACCACTGCCCAGTTACCATCATGCTCCCATCTTTGGCCTGAGTGATATCCTACCAGTGGAGAAACAAGATTAAATTGGATAGAAATAGACTATAAAGAAGAACTCCCCGGCAACCTCACTGTTTGAATATCCTCCAATAATCATGTTAAACATACCAATCAACATGACATACCAGAATGCAACTCCCAGTTGACTTGAGATACAAATCAGCTAGAAAATATTTAAAAGTCGTAAAAAGAATAAACGCAAAACTGTAATAAATACCATAAGTACTCAAAGAAGACTGGGTAATTTCTTGCGGAAGTACCTTAATAATTGCCACGTAAGGCTTTTGTTTCTTATCCTCGGGAACTAGAAGTACAGGATCCTCCTGAAGGACGACCGATGTAGAAATAAACAATAATATAAGAAAGAAAATAAGTCAACAGTAACAAGCGGAAAGGGCTGGCATATAAGATATTTTATAAACCCTGAAAACTACCAAGAAACCAAGATTTCTGAAATCACGTGGATGTATATCTTCAATCTAAGACATTAACTAATTACACGACACAAATGTCTAAATCAAAGCATGAAAACACAAATGAGAAGATAAAAATATATGGACTAGAATACCGAACAGGGGGTATTGATGCTTTCACGGTGTGAGCCACTTCTTTCGACCATGTCACCTACATGGTCATTTTACTTGCTACGCTACGTTAATGAACAATTAATGTGTACCAGGATAAGTAAAAGCCACTTTTCTCAAAAAGTTCCACGGACAATAAAGAAAATTAAGCCAGCTTTCGGAATACCACTACTAAAAGTAAGAAATTATCAAGTAGAAAAACCGTGCAAACTTATAATTGCATTACATAAGAAATTAACAGCGAATGGAGGTTATCATAGTTCTTTCTCCTTCTCTGCCGCCCCAACACTATATTTTCAATGAAACCACAAACCGGTCAAATGAAAGCAACGGTCATGATCAAAAGTCAGAATCAAAACCCTCTAAAAAGCTCACCCAAACGCTCTTTCCCTTCCTCCAATATCCCTTACACCCCAGAATTACAATTCCCCAACCAACCAAATAAACCCTAAATTCCCGAAAATTCTCCACCAAACGCCCAACAAAACCCGCCACATTTCAATAGAAAAATCACCCAAAAGACAAACTCACCAGGTCGTATCGATTCCCATCAAACTCGAACGCCTCGTAGTGGCTCCTCCTATTTTTCCCTTTTCCCGAAAACCTGACCGGCTCACCGATCGGCTTGGAGTCGTCCTGAGGCAGCTCTTCCTCTTCCCCTTCGCTCTTTGTAACTTCCCTCTCCTTCTTCTCCGACTTCTTCTTCTTCTCCTTCTTCTGCTGCTGCTGCTTCTCTTCCTCCTCCGCAAGCCTAATCCGCTTCAACCTCCTCCGCCTCGGCTGGACCTCCTCCGAGTTCGGGAACTGTTGTCTCGGCAGCGCCACTTCTTCCTCGTCGCTCGTCGATATCAGCGCAAACCTCCGGTTCCCCATTCTCTGAACACGAAAAACAGTGAACCGGTGCGGTTGGGTCAATTTATATGAAAAGCTGCCTGTTCAGAAGTGGGCCTTGGGTACGTCAGATACACAGTTTGCCACTGTAGGGCATTTCGATAATCAACCTTGGCGTTTGTAATGTCTGAAGTTGAGTAAACCGTGTAAGTGGCCTTTGTAACCAAATACGAATGTACATTTAAGTCCAAAATACCCTTTGGCAGTAGTTTGGGGTAGAGCGATTCGAAAAGGTACAAAACTTCAAGAAGAGAAACTTGTGAAATTTTGTGGACTTGACTACTTAGGAAATGAGCCGTGCGGGTACAATGACGATTCAGCCACTGGTCGTCGTAGAAGCTCACACTCGCAGTGCAACACTTCTGAACGGGTCCCCCCACCCATAATACCGTTTTCCGTTAAAGAATTTAGCCGCGACTTCCATTATGGGCATATTATCTGATCGTGTGATAAGAGTGGGATGATCCCGTGATCTTAGCCATAACGTGCATTAAACGTAATTAACATTCCCGTAAGTTTAGGCATAACGTGGTAATTCTCTTACTATTATAACGGGACACTTTTTATTCAAATTTAAAAGTAATATTGTTTCTACTGACAAAATTATATATCTGAGCAATTCAAAAAAATAATAAACACAAATTCTTTTATAATCTTTTGTACTTCATGTTTTAAAATAAAAGTATTTTAATAAAATGACGTTACAAAATGTTGCTGACCGAAAAATCAGCAGCTTCTTCATCTTCGAAGCCTAAACTCCAGTTCTACCGTTTTATTTTGGTTTAGGTGATCCTAGATAGAGTATTAAACTATGCAAATATCGCGTATCTTTTTTTTAAAAAAAGTGGGATTATTAAATAAATTTTTTTTTTATGTGAATCTTATATTTAATCATTTTATTCAAATAGAATGTGCAAAATTTACACATTTTAAAATTATAAATATTATATATTTTTTTAATTTTCTTTCGGATGACACTATTTGCATCCCATCCATGCCCATATAAAATGCCAGACCCAAAAATCCATCATTATTGAGAATCAAGATGATTAAACTCTAAACCCAAGTCTTCAGCCATTTAGCCATTTAGGTGTTGCAGAAGATGGGTTAAGGCAGCCAGAGAGGGGTTTAAGAAGATAGAAAAGTTTGGATTCCAGTCGGAAGTGCCGGATCATAATAGTCGCTCGATACTTTGAGCATGTCAGGACGACAGGACATGTTAAAATGAATGAGTTCATGCCGGCATGATATCAAACTCACCGATAATGGGTCCCTACAGTGGGTATCAATAGATATATCTTTCTATTATATAAGAGGCTATCACAAATGAACAGTAATGAACAGTATTTCATTGTTCCGTGTATTGTTGTGTCTTACTGCCATTGTGTCCGTTTAAGTGAGGTTTTTGTCCTTCCGTGCATAATCCTTGTATTGCATTTTCTTTGTCAATCTATTATATTCTTTTATGTCCGTCTAAGTGCTTAGATATTTTGGGTTTATTATTTTTAGTCTTTTATACTTTGCAAGTTGTCAGTACAAAATTTATGATTCACGTGTTATGTGATGAGTAAGAAGTTTTTAATTTCGTTTGACTGTAATGTTATTGGGATTTCTAATGCATTGACACTGTGCATCAGAATACCCTTTTTATGTTGGTCTCTTAGCTGGTTTGCTTTTTTAGCATACCATATTTAAATTGCTGGTCTCTTATCCTGACACCGTGCATCAGAATACCAATTTAAAATAAGTACAACATTTTTATGTTTTTTCTCTGTATGCTTTTTCGATTCTACAGGTTGGCCTCAGTGCATGCTTTAGGAAATTGTGTCGTTTACGTCTTTAAGAAGAAAAAAAAAAACTCTACAGAAAAAACCGTGCTTGGCACGTAAGAAGAAAAAAAAAACACAAAAGACAAATAAAAAAACACAGAAAACATTAAAAAAAATTGTAAAAAGATAACTCAAAATCTAAAAAACAGATAAAAAATTACAAAAACCATTAAAAAAATATACTTAATTAGTGGGTATAAAAAAACTTCATCATTACTGAAAAAATAAAATCAAATCCATGCATGTCCGTTCATGTTCTGTTAACTTTCCTGCAAAGTACGATAAGATACATAAGATCCATGTCAGAGATATAGAATTCATCTAAGTGGCAAAACAAAAAAACAGTACAGAAAAAACTGTGCCCGTTACTGAACAAAAAAATACATATAAATGCATGAGTCGCCTGGGAGGAGAGGAGACATTACACTTCAAAAGTTAAGTTAATGTGTTGTGTTCGTCTTTAAGAGAGTTCTGAAATCTATTTTCATCTCTTTGTTTCCTTCTGCATATTTTACCTCTTTCCAGGCAGTTTTCTGGAAAATCTGTTTTGTATTTTTTACTTCTGATCTCTACTCTTCTCTTTCATATTTTTCTTTTACTGGTTTTTAATGTTTTCTGCTGATTTTTACTGGTGATTTCTTTTCAACTACTTTCACAGTTCTTCTAAGGTGTTCTTGTCTGGAGATTTCCAAAACTGAAACTTTATGATGTTTGATCATTGTGAGTGCATAGTTGTTTAGTGAGTGCATAGTTGTTTAGTGTAGTATTTTTTAATAGTTGTTTAGTATTGTATTTTCTGACTTCCTTTTTTTTATTTTTGTTGGTTACTGCAGTGCTTAGTATTTTCTATGAGTTATTTTTGGTGGCTTGTTTGCAGGTCTTGTTGGTTGAGGGTTTTCAGAGTTGGACATTTCAGGTTCTTTATCTGTGTAAGTGTATGATGTTATTTATATGCTTTCATTTAAATAGTACATACACATACATGTTACAAAAAATTTAGAGTACAAACCCAAATAAAATTGTGCGCTAACAGAATTGTTAAACATTTACGGCTTTGATGATTTCAGACCCATTGGTTACAATTAAAAAAATTATTTGACATTTGTAAGATGATTTCATGTTAAACATTCGTTGAGATTTATGGGGAAAAAAAAATTCTCTATTATATAAGCGGCTATCCTGAATGAACAGTAATGAACAGATCCAGAAATTTACCCAAAAAAAAACAAAAAACAAAACTTCTACAAACCCAAATATTCTACATATTTTCAACCATATGTTGTATTTATTTTTTCTGTTTTTCATTTATTATTTTTCTGTTTGATGCTGTGTTTCTGACTTTGTTGGTCTTGTGTTTAAGGACCCTATTGTATTCAAACAACCAAACACCATATACAATAGACGTAACCTAACAGAAATTGTGAGTGTATTTAAAAAAAAAAAAAGACAAACTCACAATATATAAGAAATAAAAAAATAAATGAAGCAGAGCCCAAAACTGAAGTTAAAAAATGCATGAAACAAAAAACTAAAGACAAACTCACAACATATAAGCAAATAACATGCAAAACAAAAACTTCGAAAAAACTACACATCAAATAATGAAAAGATATATATTCTTTCACAAATATGCAAACAAGCAAAACAAAAGCCAGAAGAACCACAACATACAAGCAACATCTTTCTAAAATAATTAGGAAAAAAGATTTAGAACTTCGGATCTAAATAGATCTGAAGAATGAACCTTTGGATCTGTAAGAAGTTGCAAGAAAAAAACTTCCCTACTAGAATATTAGAGCCGAGATCTTAATATTCAAAAAGGGGCAAAAAAGATCCTCCAGATCTGAAAAGACAGAATCACAAAAAAATAAAATAGTCCACAAGAACCCACAAGATAAAAGTAAATAACTAGATGTGAATGTTGAAAACGATTCAAAAAGAAAAAAAGAAAACTAGAAGGCAAAAATTCTAGATGTGAACCTCTCTGATCTAGGAAAATAAATCAAAAGATCTAAAGTAGAACCTCTCCAATCTAGGCTAAAACGTCTAGATCTGTTAAAATCAACAAAGATTAAAAAAAAAAAAAAAACTTCTTTGCACAAAAATAAAAGGATCTGTTCAAGTTTACAAACAACAACAATTTTTAAAAAAAAAAACTAGAAGATCAAAATCTTAGATGTGAACAATACACAAGAGTAAATAGATCTAGGTAACATAAACAAAAAAGTAAGAAATTTTTACCAGATCCCATCTTTCTGTTGTTTGTTTATGGACCAAAAATATGGAGCTCAAAGAAAAAGCTTTCAAGAGTGAGAATGGATAAATCGAGACACCATGAGAACGAAGAACTCTGGAATTTTCTTCTTAGGAGAGAGATAGTGAGAGAGAGTGAAATGAAAGCGTGCACCGAGAGTTCCTAATTCCTTTGTTTATTAGACTATGAAAGTGTCGGTGCCGAGCTGGAAGTGTCCATGATGGGATTATTTTTTCCTTAAACGGCGCCGTATATAAGTAAGGATTTGAGGTTAGCCCAACCGAACAAAATGCGTTGGAACTTATTTTCATTACTTTTACTCCAAAATTACACGCCACAGGCTATCATGATCCTACACCAAATCTTCTCTCTCGTGAATGAAATGAGAGAGACGTAATTGATAACAAATTCAAGAGGGGTGCAGTAAATAATTGCCACTTTCACGTGGTTTTGTGCTTCTCGATCTCTGAGCTCTTATGTATGTATGCTCTCTCTTCCTCGTCTCTGTGTGCTTTAAAGTTGTGAATCTGTGTCTGACAGTTGCCAAAAGAACAAGAACAAGAACAAATCATAAATTAGAGATCTAAAAATGATAATATTTATTTATATATCTTCTTTTATATATATATATATGTCAGAAAGGAGGTATTATTTGCACCGGGATATATATTAGAAATATTAAATATATACAGAATGATGACAAGTTGCAGGCATGGTCTTTCTCATATATAATTTTATATATAATATCTGATGATCTACATTCTAGCTAGCTAGCTAAATGGTCATTACCATTCTAGCTATTATAATATCACCCTCTGAGGAGAAGATACAATCTTCAAAATCGTGATGATCATAATATTTATTTGAGCGCACGAAATATTGGTTTTTTTTCTTTTTCTTTTTTTTTTTTCCTTTCAAGATCACCCTTATCAAACACAACACATACGTTAACATGATCTAAGCCTCTAATGGTCAAGAAAGCCGTACCGGTCAAGAAAAAAAAATATTTTAAGGCAATTTACTGCTTTACCATGTTATAGACCATGTTATTAAATATTTCCTTAAATAATATGATATTTATCTATAATATATTATTGTGATACAGAAAATCCAATCCGAAAAATCAAAATAATATATAAGAAAATATTTTAATACAACATACACAATAATTTTTACAATAGTAAAATAAAATGATAAAAACCATCATAATAATAATAAAAATAAATTGAAATTAAAGAGTCAATAATAATATAAAATATTGTTAAAAATTTGAAATTTAAATAATATATTATTGTGATATAAAAAGCCCAATCCCAAAAACTAAAATAATATATAAGAAAACACCTTAACACAAAATACATAACAACTTTTACAATAGTAAAATAAAATCATGAAAACCATCATAATAATAATAAAAATAAACTGAAATTAAAGAGCCAATAATAATATAAAATATTATTAGAAATTTGAAGTTTATATAATACATTATTGTGACAAAAGAGAAGAAGTGTAAAAAAAATTCTCATGTTCTCATTGGGTTTGGGATTAATGAGAAAGTTTTAAATAAAATACTAGAAATAAGTTTTAAATGTGGTTTAAATTTTTTTGCATCGTTTCAAAATGTTTGCAAAAAGCATATTGGAACAATCTTTTTGTGCTCAAATATGTGTGTACACAATGCAATCATTTATCCATAAGCACATTGAGGTTTATATTAAAAAAAACTATTAAAAGAAAATTATAACAAAAATCATTTAAATTGATTTTTATATACTTGTCTGTTATGCCAATTTTATTTTTATTTATAACATGCATAGTAATTTAATTAAGAACATTGCATTCAAAGATCTGTGTTAATTTACAAGACATCAATTTCTAGCATATATGTTCTTTAAATTTTTATTAATCATGCAAAGTTATTAAAAATTTTCTTTGCAGAAACATCTGTCATATATTAAAAATCTTGTAGCATAAGTTTTGTAGAAAGAATGGATGATTGAACTTTTAGTAGACCCCAATCAACTCAACCAACAACCGCACAAGAATTTCAAATGTAAATTATTGATAAATACTTCACTTCTTAGAAATATATACTATTTTTTTAAAATAATTATTTTACCAAACTAGGCAAACGTGCTTTGCACGTTGTTCCGACCTAGTATATATATATTTTATGTTTAATGATTAAGTAAGTGTTTTTTTAATGATGTTGTATTTTTTATAATATTTAAGAGTATAAAAAAATATATGAAAAAAATCAAAAATAAATAAAAAGGTCATTTGGCATCCTCGGAAGATTTTTTTATTTTTTTTATTTTTTTTTTATTTTTTATGTTTAATGATAGTTGTAGCCTTACTCTTAGCCAATGGAGAGCATCTAATCGTTGGCTTTGACCTATAAAGGTGTAGTTTTGATAGATTTATGGCTGGGATTGGATGTGGAATGCAAAGATGACAATGGAGCTTAAGGGTAAAAGTGGGGGATTCTTCGTGGGTTTGGATCTTTCACAATTTAAAAAAATAAAACCTAACAGAAATTCTTAAGCATTCCATCCACAAAAGCTAAGTTATAACTTTATATTACCTTCACTATGTATATATAAAAAAATTGGAACTTAAAAATTACCGTGAGTATGTGTTTTTATTTTGTAATATCGTTCTTATTGAAACTCGAAATCATGCTGTTTCATGTATCAACTTCTGTAGACTAGATTGATCTATCTAACGAGGGTTAAGTAGATTTATAGCCACAACTATCACATGTTTTACACTTTATTACTCAAATTACTAAAATTAACAAAGTGCACTCTTCAATTACCACTAATTGTTAAATAACATTATATATTAGGATTTCGACCATCAAATAATGACTTTAAGGCTCTGTTTAGATATAGAAATATTCTTAATCCATCTCATCATTATAATTTTTTTAAATTTTTATACAAAATATAATAAATAATTCAACTTTTTCAAATCTTAAAATAATAATAATATTAAAAAATAATATTTTAAAAATATTTTATTCAACTTATCTAAAATCATATCATTTCATCTCATCTTATCTCACTATCCAAACCAGCCGTAAAAATCTATTTTTATTGCGACTGTGCGATCAATTATGGCTTCTCGGTGGCCTCGGGCCTTTGGGCTTTTGCCACTCAATGTTAGGGGATGCTAGGGTGCTTGTTCGTGGTCCATCTTGCAAAAGAAGTAATCTTCCCAACCTCTTATTATTTATCATAATCTACACTCCAACTTTTTTTAAAATTTTTTTTATCAAATTTTTTTTATATGAATAGAGAATAAAAAATTAGAAATATTTTAAAAAAAAATTTTCAAAAAAAAATTTTAAAAAAATATTAAAAAATATGGAGTGTGGAGTGTGGGTAAATAGTAAGAGGTTGTGTAGCAAATCTCCTTGCAAAATACTGACCCAAATAAAAATTAAAAAAAAAGAAGAAAAAGTACAATCCGACAAACTTGAAAAATATAAAAAATGGGACAAATTGTTGCTGCAAGACCTCGCCGCCGACGGTGCTGCCCACCAAGTTTGAGGCTTAATGCTTACGAAACCTCAAGCGTAATTTGGGTGTTGGAACAAGGATCTTTTCAGAATTTCCTTCTTTATTTTTTTTATTTTTTGGCGTTTAGCATTAGAAAATAATAGACACCTAAAATTGACTTACACACAAGATTTTCACGTAGCATTAAATATTAAATAGATATTATTTATTTTATTTGAAATGAAGAGACTCTTTATGTATTTTAGATTATTTTTTTTCACTCTAAATCATAGAGTTTACAACAACTCAAGGTTATGTTTGAGGGAGAGATGAGATTTTTCATCTCTATCTCATCTCATCTCATCATTACACATTTTTCAAATCTCCATATAAAATATATTAAACAATTCAACTTTTTCAAATTTTAATTTAACTTTTTCAAATCTTAAAATAATAATAATATTAAAAAATAATATTTTAAACTTTCATCTTAACACTATTTTTAAAATTTTCATTTTATCTCAACATCCAAACCTAACCTTAAAACCATTCAAATCGGGTGGCCATTTTGACTTTCCAGAAACTTCATCAAAAGTTTATATTTTTGTTAATACAAGGACGGTGAAACAATGTGGATGGAATTTGTGCGCACGTGGAATTAGTGACGTGGCTAAAACTGGATCTTACTGAATTTAGTGGGGTTGGGGCTTGGATCTTATTGGAGACTGGTACATGTGGAGAATGGAAGGGTCTCCACGATTCTGTGTGGGCGGGTCCACTTTAGGTTGTAATAATCTCCTCCAGCTTCTCTGGTGCCAGTTATTCCTGGGCTGGTTGGCCCGGTTCATCCACCTTCTGGACCACATTTTTGTTCCAACGCGTACTAACTTGGACCAAGATCTTTTTAAAATAGGGTAAAGAAACTAACCACTTCTGATTCGACACGTCTCCGAGTTAATTTGACCATATTTTATAAATGCTGCCAATTGAGGAATAAAAAAATTTAAAGTAAAATAGAAATAGATATATGAAATCAATTATGTAGAATATTAAAACAATATTGTAATTTTATAATATTTTTATTTAATTTTCTCTCTCTTATTTTTCAAATTTTGAAAATATATCTTAATTCAAATAATTTCACTATTATTTACAAAATTCTCATATTATTTCATTATCCCAACAAATCCTCTAGTCTTTTGATAAAACAATAAAAAGAATAAAAAAAAGGTGAAAAAGTAGCTTACTTCACACTCAAGGAGAGGACCACGTTTAAAATTGCTATTTTGTTTTTTCTCTCTAAATTTGACTTACACGTCTGCGATGTTTAAAAAGACACGCCTCTTTTAGCAATTGCGTATTAAAGTATTATTGAGTCAGAGTATAAAATTACTAACTTTAATTTTATTTCAATATATTGAATTTAGGTACATTTTATTTATTTATTATGACACCCAACAACACTGTTCCGTGTACAAACAATTATTATCGATTCATGCCTTATCATAGAGGTGTGACCATAATGAAATTACTGGTTACTTGAACTGTTTCTAATATCTGCATTCATTTTTTTTTCAATTTATTCAAAGAAATTAATATTTTATCCAACAGCTATTATTATTTATTAGTAATGCCAAAGGTCCAAAGGGGATATAAAAAAATCCCAATAAAAATAAAAATGGATGGGAACGAGATATTTTAGGTTTCCGGCATTGTTTTGAGCATAAAAAGAAAAAAAGAAGAAGAAGAGATATATGGGGTCTGAGAAGTGTTACAGACACATAGATATTGTACAAAATAAATTCACAAATTGACATGATTTTATGTAATCCATTATGTTTACTTTACAATCTGACATACTAAATTAAGCTACGTTAGTTGTGAATTTATTTTTATATAATTTATTTATGACTAAAATATTCTCATAGAGTCTAAAGGAAGATGTGATGTGGGTTGTTTGTCAAGTAGATAAATTTTAGAGAATCACAAGGTTTTGCTACACATATTGGGTTCAATTTCAATTAGAATTAAATTATATATATATATTGTTTTACATACAAAATCGAAAATATAAAAACTCAACCTTGTTAAAATAGACATAATTTGATTTAAAAAATAAATTTTAAATTTTACAAATAAAGCATTATTATTATTATTTAAATATTATAAATTATATATTCCAAGTACCAATTTAAAATAATAACTTAGTAAGTAAGATAACACTTACCTTACTCTCATTATATTCATAAAACAAATTAATGACACGCCCCACCAGCAAAAGCCATCCATGTTACAATAATGCTCAATAATTTTCTCTCGTAACGAGGCATCATTTTGGTCAATCACAATGGCTCTGAATGAAGGAATCATTTTTCCAAGCCAGAGGGCTTTTCCTCGGTACAGAATAATGGCCGCACCGTGAATAATCAGCTAAATCCTGGGCAAAGTACTATAAGCCCGAAAAGAGACTATTACTTGTTAGTCACCCAAAAGGGAAGACACAATGGCACGTGTCCATCTAACCGGTTGCCTTCACCGACAGGACCGGTCTATCCCTCTCCAAGCCTCCTCTGTAGAAATTATAAACCACAGAAAAAAGAGGGACACTTTCTTCGTAGAGAGAGAGAAGGATTGTCAGATTCATCCAATTCTCCTCTTAAAGGAACCAGTCCATCTCTCTCTTGAGTTTCCGTCTCTGACATCTTTGCCTTCAAAGTTCAAACTCTTTATCAGCGGTCAGTTATTTTCAGGTTTTTCTAGACTGTTTTCTTTTTTATTCGCTGTATATGCAGAATGATATATAATCATAACTTTATCGTTGTGTATATTTAGAGGAAATAAGAATTATTGTCTGAAAATTGGATTTTAACAACTATTTTGGTGTTAATTGAGGGTTTTGGATTGATGGCTCTGGTCTTTTATGCTTAGTTTTGCTTGAAGGAATGTTTGTGGTGGTTTTCTTACCATAAAGTTGGGTTTTTTGTTTGGGGTAGTCTGCTTTGTGCTTCATCCTTTTATTCCCACAAAGATGGGGTATCTTCAATTGATTAGGAGGTTGTCGCATCTTCACGGGTGAATTGGTCGTCTGTTGGAGAAGGTCGGGCTTTATTGTTGAATCCCTGTTGGGTATATAGGTTCTAAAGGTGTATAGTTGGTCAAGCTTGATTCCTATTCTGTTCAATCCACAAAGAGCTTAGAAGTGTGTGATACGGAATATTTTTCTTAAATTCTGAGTGGATTGAGTTATTTGAGCTCTTGTTCCTTCATTAAAATGGTTGATTCAATTGCCACTACATCTTTTCTTGGGTATCGGCCATTCTGTCGAGGCACTTTTTCGAAGGATGTATCGTGCAAACGGAGATCTGCGGATAACTGTCGGTTTCGGGTTGTTGAATTTCTTGGTAGAAGGATTGTTGCTTCACCTACTTTGCTGAGATTGAAAGCTGATCCGTTGGGAATTTCGTCAATTAAGGCCCTAGCAACGGAGCTGACGAAAGAGGCGTATTCATATCGAGAAGATAGCATTCCTAAGGATTGGAATTATGAGATTGATACTGCCTTCGATAGGAAACCTGGTTTGTGGCCACCCGAGAATAAAGCCGACAACCGTTCACTACAAAATCCCTTGCTTAGACAAGAAAGGATGGGTTGTGGTTGGTTAGGTGCCATATTTGAATGGGAAGGAGTTCTAATTGAAGATAATCCTGATCTTGAGAAGCAAGCCTGGCTTGCTCTTTCTCAAGAAGAAGGAAAATCTCCTCCCCCAGCCTTCATTCTTAGAAGAATAGAAGGGATGAAGAATGAGCAGGCAATATCTGAAGTTCTGTGCTGGTCAAGAGACCCAGCACAGTTGAGAAGAATGGCTGCGAGGAAAGAAGAAATTTACCAAGCTTTACAAGGAGGAATTTATAGACTAAGAGCTGGTTCAAGAGAGTTTGTGAATATCTTGATGCATTACAAGATACCTATGGCATTGGTTTCTACTCGCCCAAGAAAAACTCTTGAGACTGCAATAGGAACAATTGGTATAGAAGGTTACTTTAATGTGATTGTAGCGGCAGAGGATGTTCACAGGGGGAAGCCTGATCCAGAGATGTATATGTATGCAGCACAGCTTCTTCAATTTATTCCTGAGCGATGCATTGTGTTTGGCAACTCAAATCAGACAGTAGAGGCTGCCCATGATGCGAAGATGAAGTGTGTTGCTGTTGCTAGCAAGCATCCTGTCTACGAGCTTGGGGCTGCTGACTTGGTGGTGAGGCACTTAGATGAGCTTTCAGTGGTTGATTTGAAGAATCTAGCAGATATTGAATCTGCTGAATTTGGGTCTGGAGAGCCGGAGCTTGAGCTGGAGGAAGAAGATGATGACACCCGCTCATCAACCTTGGCAGCAGTTGATGATAGTTTCTGGTAACCTTATAAAATGTACAGTTCTCTGTTCTTCATCTGATTCTTGATGATAACACTCCTATAATGCTGTGTATAAGTAGGGGAAAAAAAGAAAAAAAGAAGTGATAAAAGATAAAAGGTACGTGGTCTGCATTGGGCTATCGTAATGTTGTCATGTATGTATTTTCTGTACAATATATATCCAAACATTCCAACATTTATTTGGTGTTGTTTCTCTTCTATCGCTATTCAACTTGTAGAATGGTTGAACCATCTATAATTGGGTGATTGACTCCTGAGGAGTTCTCCATATATTTCGCATGTCTATAATTAGACCTTCAGGATGGCTGCCCATTTCCTCCTAGAAAGCATGTGCTATCATCTCTTTCAATCTAGATCCTCTCCAATTTTTGGACTGAATCGAATAGTTTAATGCAAAGAGAGATAAACCTAGTGTTAAATGTTCATATGGGGTCTACATTGTCCGAAAATCTTATATAGGCAGCTTTAAATGCAGTAGGGCGTACATGATGTGTCTATTTCTCTTCACATGATGGCATCTCTATTTCATTTATTTTCAGAAGAAAATTGTGATACAGTACTAGAGACTTTACTGCATATAAAAGAAAAAAAAAAGGACTTTACTATGTAAGTAGGCAACCAATCTTGGTAGATTTCATAGTAAGACATCTATAAGGTATAGATGAAAAGTTTTCCATCGTAATTTCACAGGCTCACAGTATTCTTGGTTTTCCAAAATTTATGGTCCTGGCCGTGTTTATTCTCCGAAGAACATTATTAACATTTTATCATGGTCTTCCATGTCTTCATTTCATTTCAGCTTCTCTCTCACAGCATCTGAGGTTTACTTATGCTTAGCTAATATCAAATTAGCCCATTTGATCAAGTTTGTTACACAAAGTATGAGCTTATCCAACGGCTCAGTTTCTGGTTTGGGACACAAGTAGTATGATCTATAATCCAAGAAATAGTTATTGATAGTGATGCTAAGCTAGTTTAGTTGTAACTGTTTTTCATTTATGCCTCTCGTGCAGTGATATTCTGATGAGATATTTTTTTAAAAAATAAAAATTTATTGACATTTTGCCAATAAGTGCTGCAAGATTTGCCATTGTTAGTTGAGAGGAGTTGCCCTTCGATGATTTTGATCTTCGTCTCTGTTGCTCATATATACTTCTGATCATGCTTTTAGTGGTTTTTGCAAGTTTCTGCACATGAACTGAAGGCTTTGAAAGAGTCACTAGGGTTCATTGCAGCTTCTGACGATAGAAGTTTTCACACTTCGTACACCTAAGTTCCTCTCCCTCGGTCCTTCCACTGGCCTATGTCCTGCTATGAATTACGGCGAAAATGTAATCGTTCGACTCCGCAGTGTGGACTGGAGGGGGAGTGATAGTTTTGAGGACAATGGACAATGGTATGCCTACAAAGCCTCCGAGGAAGTGGAATGGAACCTTTGAGGTAGGATACAAGTTCGATTTCTCCATATGTAATGCAGAGCTCATAGGAGCCAGGCATTTTAATAAGAGTTCCACTTCTGACCGGTTGGGCTGATATTGGGCATTTAGCAGCCCCCAATGAAAATAAGACACGTAGTTGGTTTTATACTAGACACACTAAAGCTAGTCTCATCTGATTATACCAAAGAAACTCATTTATGAGAAGAGAACAATCACTCCAACTTCATCTTATTCCAACCAGTCTGCCGCCGCAGCAAACCAGGTCCATTGCCACCACAATCGGAAAACACTGTCGCCCCCACGAAATTTCATTGCCCATCACAAAAATCTCTATTATTTCATTAATTTTGCTATTATTTTTTCATTCTGCATGTTTAAAATATTTATTATTACATATCAATTCAACACGAAAATCATTTTCAAATGATCTCTCCCAGAACAACTTACCACAAAGTGGTGAAAAAATAAAAAGAGAAATCCATGTTTTTGTCGAGACTTATCTCTTTCCTCTTTCTGTTATGCAAAATCGAAGCTTTCTTATGCTCCTATGTTCTTCCTATTCTCGCACCTTGAATCTACAAGCTTGAATCCGCAAGCTACTGTGGCTCGCAATGCCACACTTTCAAACAATTCACCACCAACTTTCAAATTACAATTCACCACATAACAACTTGAATAACGCTTTGTTCTCTTTCTTATTTCTAGAGGAATAAGTAATAGAATAGAGTAGAAAACGTATAAATCGCTTGAGAAATAAGTTATAAATGAAAATGAAAGAAAAATCAAAATAAGAGACTAGGAAAAAGTAGAAGAAGAAAATTCTGGATAGCAGAGGGGATGAGGAAATAGGAAGGAGATAACACAGTGTATTGAGGCAAAGATTACACAAAAAAGTGGGACGAAATTTATCGACAAACACTTTGTGAACAATAACAAGGGGCTTATGTAGAAGGGGAGAGGGTTTTCACAAGGGAGGAATTTTTTTTTTCTCTATAGATAGGCATATGCTATGTGTAATGGAAGAGCTATGTGGCAAAAGCTCATTGGGGGTTGTTATTTGAGGAAAAACATATAAACCGTTGGAAAGTTTTTCTCTTTTAATAAGGGTCTAATTTCTAAAAAACCCAAGATAACAATTGATATGAACTCTGCTAGGGATACTAGAGGCCATGGAACTTATACTTCATCCATTGTTGTTGAAAATTACGTAAAAGGTGCAAGTTTTTTTTTGCCATAGTTCTGGGATGGCAAAAGGTATTGACGCTGCGAGCTAGGTTAGCCGTTTACAGGGTTTCTTAGGATGAAGGAAGGTATACCTCCGATACCCTAACCGCTATGAACCCAGCCATTTCTGATGTTGCTGATGTAATTTCCATGCCTTCAGCTAATACAAAGGAATTATCTCTCCATCGGGATACCCTAGCAAGGGCTACATTTGGTGCAATGTTGAAAGGAGTATTGGTTTCAACTTCAGCAAGAAACAAAGTCTCGAACAAAATTGAAATCTTGCGCAAACGGATATCCATGGCAGTCTTGACTGTCACAACAGGCACCATCGATCGCTGGCATGCCAGAAGTTTATCTCGTTTATTTTCACAGTTCATCTCAATTCATCTTATTTAATCATTATAACTTTTTTAAATTTTCACACAAAATAAAATAAATAATTTAATATTTTCAAATCTCAAAATAAAAATAATATTAAAATAATATATTCTAATAATATTTTATTTTATTTTAATATTAACTAATTTCATCTCGTTTTATCTTATCTCATGAAACAAAAAACGTGAAGTGCGTATCTGTAGCAATACTTGTCTAATTGCGGGTGTGTATTTTCTTTTTCATTATTTTTTGGACCAAAGAAAATTTGCTACTCTCTATCCAGGCCCAACTGAGGAAAAGAATAAGAATGGCTAGATTAAGGCCCAACAATCAAAAATGAAAATTGGAAAAATAGAAAATTAGGAAAACAAACTTAGACCTTATTTCATTATACAAATGAATGAGATAAAAAAATTTGTTAATAATAGTGAGATATTTTATGAATAGTAGTAAACTAATTTGAGTTAAGATATTTTATAGGATTTTGAGAAATGATAGAGAAAAAGTTGAAATATTATAAAGTTAAAATATAAACTTTTAATATAATTTTTGTTTTGAGATTTAAAAATGTGGAATTATCATAAAATACTCATAAAATTTGTACTGAATTATTTTTTATTTTATTTTTACTTAATGGTTAATGAAGTATTTTTTAACGAGTTTGTGATTTTTTTTAAAAATGTTTTAAGGAGTTTAAAAAAATGTTTGAGAAAAAATTGTATTATTCTATGTAATTATTTTGTTTAATTCTTTCATAGAGGTAAGAGTAATTTTTTGTTATTTTTATTATTTTTATATTTTAATGACACATGAAACTCATTGACTAGCATTGACGTAATATATCATTATGGGTGACGGAAGGATTGTATTATTCAAACCTTTTTAGGATGAAAACCAAGAAATAATCCTCACATGCAAAATTATAGAAGATCCAAACTTTTTCTCGGGAAGATAAAAGGGACGATTCCAGATCCAATGTCTGGCCAAAAAATTTTATAACTGAATCGATGTATAACGATTTTAAAATTTTAAGAATTGGTATGGACCGACTCATTACTGAACTAGAACTTTCAATTTTTTTCCTAGTGTTGCATAAGTTAAAATTTGAGAGATGGTTCCTCTAACTAGTGCTTGTGTTTTTCAAAAGTAAATTTATATTAATAACTTAATATTAATGTTCATGTTTAAAATTAAAATTTGATGTTAGATTAATATTATGTTATAAGATTAATAGACATGAATAATAAGATTGAAATTTTATATTATATTAATTAACAATTTATCATATATAATATAATATACAAAATCAAAAAATATATATATCGGTTCGATTCGTTCAAATTGATTTTTAAAATATGAAAATCAGTATCAAATTAGTTTTGATTCTTAAGATTCAGCACTGGACAGAATCGGTTACAAACTGATTGAATCCACCGATTTAGTCAATTCAATCGGTTTTCTGAATCTTTCTTTCACACCTTAGTTGGAGTGACAACAAAAATGATAAGTTGCCCAGCATTTCAAAGATCATCAAAAGTACGTCACATTGTTTTTTTTTCTTTTTCTTCTTCTTGAAAAAGCAAACTTACAAAAAAAACACTTGTGAGAAACTAATCTTTTAATTTGATAAGATAATATTAACAATGTTGTTTCATTAAATTTTAATTAAGGAATGTTAGGAATATTTATGTCTCATAAAGCTACAAGTTTTTTTTTTTGAAAAAACATCTTCTTCATTGATGATTGGTACAATTACTAAAACAGTTTGGAGTTTCCTCCATTTCAACCAGACTATCTGTTACAAGCAAGGCTTCGTTTCCTAAGTTGTGAGCAATAGAATTGCCATCACGAGGTATGTAACAAATTTTACATTCTCTGTAACTAGCCATTGTTTGTTTGATTTCTGAGATGATCATACCAAGATAACTTCCATTCTTATTCATCTGTTGGACCTCTTTAACCATTGTTTGAGAGTTGCCTTCTATAATTGCCTTGCTCACTCCCAATGCCAGACAAAACATGGCAGCTCTGACTGCTGTTGTGGCTTCTGCTAGAAGTGGATCAAGAAGTAGATTAAGTTTTTTCCTCAAGGTGGCTAAAAAATTTCCTCTTTCACCTCTTACTGCCACACCTATACCTATTATACAGAGTTTCTTGTCAACTGTCACATCCCAATTGATTTTGCAAAAACCTTAAGGTGGACATTCCCATATGGTTCTTGTGATGTCATTTGAAGGGCTTTGGATCTCACCTCTCGAAGCTAACTGAGAGATGTCAAGCTTCAACTACTTCACTCTTTGTGACATTGAGTATGGATCAATGATAATGTTTTTGAAAACAAGCTGATACCTTCTCCACCAAATAGACCAAAATGTTAATGCTAATTCCTGCATTTCCTCCTTGTTAAGGTTTGTGAATATATCTTGCACTAATTCCTTGAAATTCATATAGGACCGCTGGCTTTTCTGTATTTTCCTAGAACACTTATTGAGAACATCATTAACTGATGCACATTCCCATAGTATGTGTTCAATGCTTTCTAGCTTTAGTACGCACATTGGACAGTTAGAGTCATCTAAAATTCTTTTTTTAGCACAAGTTAAGCTTAGTAGGAAGGATGTTCCTGCATGCTCTCCACAATAATTTTTTTGTAGCTGGTGGTATGTCAAGTTTCCACAGGTCTATCCATTATTGTTTGTGGTTGTGTTGAGTAGATTGTTGGCCCTTGATTCCTTCTTGTAATTCTCCTTGAAGGAGGTAAGCACTACAAACTAAAACTCTCCATTTGCATTGCCCCTCCACACCAATCTATTTGATTACATTGAGAAACTAGAATTTGCTTGATTAGATTTGCTTCTGTTTTGTTAAAAACTGCTTGAATCAAGCTGGTATTCCAAGCTTTCATTTCTATTTGAATTAGCTGCTCAACGTTGGCATCCTATCCAAGTAATCTGTTTCCACTTTGAGATTTATAAGAGACAGGTTGAGGTAGCCATGGATCAGTATAAATTTTGATTAATTTGCTATTTCCAATTCTCCATATAAGCCCTTTTTGGAGTAGTATTCTGGCAAAGAGATTACTCCTCCAAATAAATGAAGGATTATGTCCCACCTTGGCTTTGAAGAAGTCAGTACTAGGAAAATATTTGCTCTTTAGGACTCTTGATACTAGAGAGTTTGGACAAGTGATTATCTTCCAACCTTGCTTTGCAAGCAATGCAAGATTGAAAATTTCGAATTCTCTAAAATCAAGTCCCCCTAAATTTGTTGACAACCCCATTTGTGACAAACTCAGCCAATTAACTTTTTTCTCTTGATTTGCTTGACCAGACCAAAATCTTCTCACCATTTTGTTTAGCTGCTTTAGCAAACTTTTAGGCATTTTAAAGACTCCCATGGAGTAAGTTGAGATTGACTGGATTGCAGCTTTAAGCATGGTTTCTCTCCCCGCTTGCGATAAGAACGTAAACTTCCAATTGTTTATCTTGCTACTAACCTTGTCAATGATATATTTGAACTCCTTGTTTCTTGATTTACCAATTACTGCTGGAAGAACCAGATATCTCTCAAATGAGTTTGTGATTATGATTTATGCATTCCTTGTTGAACTTAAGAGTATTTTTACTGAAAAATAGGCCAAATTTGTCTTTGTTCATCCTTTGTCCTGATGCTGCCTCATACATGCTAATAAGATGCCTCGTCTTGTTCCACTCAAGGTTTGATGCTTTACAAAACAGCATGCAGTCATATGCAAAAAACATGTGACTTTATTGAGATTTGATTAAAGACCTTTGAGCAGATAATGAATAGATAGGGTGATAATGGATCACCCTATCTAATGCCTTTAGAAGGTATGAAACTTGGTTAGAGGTACCATTGCGCAGTAGAGAATATGAATTGTTTTAACACAATTTAGGATATTGTCTATCCGTTTCCTATTGAGTCCCATTTTTTCCAATACCAATTCTATAAAGTTCCATTCCAATCTTTCATATGCTTTACTCATATCCATCTTTAAATACACGTATCATTTTGCCCCTTTCATTTTGGTTTGCATAGTGTAAAGCTTCAAATGCTAGAATGACATTATTTGTTATGTGTCTTCTTGAAACATATGCACTTTGTGTAATTGAAATGATTGTTGGCAGTATTAATTCAGCGTGTTTGCTAACATCTTGACCATTATTTTGTAGAGCGTTACACAAACTAATTAGTCTAAAGGTTGTGACTAAGGTAGGATTTTTCTATTTTGGAATTAAGACTATGAAAGTCTCATTGACAGCTTTATCCCAATTGTTTGTGTTAAGTGCTTTAATGGTTGCCTCACATAAGTCATTACCTACTTTGTTCCAGTCTTATTGATAGAATCCAACTGAAAATCCATCTGGACCAAGTGAGCTCAAAGGGTTCACGTTGAAGACAGTTTCATACACTTCAGAAAATTTGAATTCCTTCAGGAGGCAATTGTTCATATCTTCTGTAATGAGAGTAGGTATGGACTCTATGCACTGTGCTTGATTCACAGGATTAGAAAAAGTGTAGAGAGTTTTGTAGAAGTTTTGGAAAGTTGAGTTTATCTCTTGGGGGATTGTGTACTTTTGCCCCTCTTCATCAGTGATGTTGTTGATTGTGTTGTTCTTTTTTCTCTGGGTTGCACAAGAATGAAAGTATCTAGTGTTCATGTCCCCCTCTTTAAACTATCTTTGGTTTGATCTTTGTTTCCACTTCATTTATTCTTGTTCTATCTTTATGCACAACTAATTTTGAAGTTGTCTTATGACCTCCTGGTTTGAAGCAGTGTTTCTTTCTTAAAGCTCTTGTAAATTTCTGAGCTGGACTTCAAGGTCTTCTTTGGTTGCCTTTCTTTGATCTTTATTCCACCCGAGTAGCTGATATTTGCATCTATTCAAATTAGTGGATATTGTTTTGATTAAATTGCCATCTTTGTTCATTTCTTTCCAAGCTTCAGATATCAATACTTTGCACTCATTATTCAGACCCCAACTAAGTTCATATTTGAAAATCCTTTATCTTCTTCTTGAATGGTTTAACTGAGTGCTAAGAGTTGTAACCAGAGGGAAGTGGTCTGATGCACATGCTGGTAAGACAGAAACATAAATGTTTGGGTACATACTCATGCATTATGAGTTTGCTAACGCTCTATCAAGTCTTTCATTGGTGAATTCTGGTCCTTGTCTATTGTTAGACCAAGTAAATTTAGCTCCACTGTACCTCATGTCATTTAGATCATTCTCTTGCATAGTCTGTCTGAAACCTTCAATTTGAGCAAAAGTTTTGTTTGATCCCCCAAATTTATCATGATGGTATAGAATTTCGTTAAAGTCTCCCATGCACAGCCATGGTCTTTGGTCATTTGGTTTCAGGATCCTTAATACTGCAAGCTACCTTCTCTTTTTGATGTTTTTTGGTTACCATAGATTTATGTTAATGACCAAAATTTTCCTTTTTGTGAGTCTTTCACTCTAATTGAAATGTGGAAGTTGGTATAAGTTTCCATCTCAATATCAGAATTTGAACTCCACATCATTGCCAACCCCCTACTGCTTCCTTTGCTGTTTACAATCAAACTTCTATCAAAGCCTAATTGATCCATTGCTCTTTCCATTCTCTCCCTCATGCATTTAGTCTCAATGAGGAAGAGCAGATTGGGGCACTTTTGCTTCACTAAGGAGTGAAGCACATAAACTGTTCAAGGATTTCCAAGCCCTCTACAGTTCCAATACATACATCTCATTACTGCTAGTGGGGCTGCTCAGTAGCCACAACCATCTGTTCCTGAGTTTTGCTTCTTTTAGGAGTGAGCTCTTCTCTTTGTTTTTTGTTTGACCCTTGCTGAATGCCTCTTTTTGATTGATCTTTGTCCCTTTTTTCTTTTTTTTTTTCCACTTATGTCTCCTAAGCTTTTTCATTTGATATTCGAACAACTCTTCTTTGCTGCTGATATCTACCTTTAGTTTTCCCTTGTCTGCATGTGCTTCATCTGAGTTGTAACTTAACATATGTTGCTCCTGGATAGGATTAAGAATTTGTTCTTCCTGAGGTTTTTCCTGCACAACAGATTGTGAGAATAATCCTCTACTACTATTTCCCTCAAGTTCATCTTGAGACTATACTTGTGGCTTTTGTTTACTTTCTCCTACTCTTCTGTCTCCACTGGTAAATGAGTTATGAGTTGTGGCCCTTAACTACTGTCATCATTATGTTTGTCTATTATTGTGTAGTACTCATGATATCTTAAAAACATCCTTAATTATTTCAAAATCTCCAAAAGATAAAAAAAAATAAAGGAATGTTACGTATAATTATTTTTATATATTCTTTATGTACTTTATTGATTGGTTAAATTAATTATTTTATATTAAAAAAAATAATACAACTAATCACACTAATAATGTATAAAAAAACACGTAAGATTGACGGTATACCAAATTTTTATAAAAAATAATGGCTTTTTGGATTTGTTTGACGGTGGATGCTGAGATGAGCCCACAGCAGCTGACTTATTGCTACATATATATTACTCACTCAACCAACTCGAGTTCTTAAATTAATAGCAAATAACTTGTCTTTGTCCAACGAAAAAACAACCTAAAATAGTACAATTAATTAATGCATGTCATTGCCACTTGTCAGGGCAGGGCGAGCAGGCGATGACAAGTGTATATATATAATTGTATTTAAAAAAAAAATTTACTTCTTTATCATGAAAGTTATAAATTTTAAAATTTAAAATAAAATTGATAAAATAAATCTTTATAAATTTTTTATAAATAAAATTACGATATATATAACCGGAATCAGCCAAAGCTGAGTCATGGGTTTTGGCTTTGGCAATTATATTTTTATATTATTATATATCTACCGTCTGTACAATTTCGATAAAAACTAATTTTGAAATGGATTGGTGAAAATATTTATTTATTGTGGGCACAAGAAAAATTAACACGTGATCATGAACTCACGCTGGATATATAATATAGGTGGAATCTTCACAGCCGACTGTTTGTTCTACTACTTTATTCATCTCTCCACGTGAAAATTAAACTTTCCACCATTCATTAAAAAAAAAAAGAAAAAAAGAAAGGAAGATTTTTAAAAAATTAAATTCATAAATTGACATATAATATATTTAATATATTTTAAATAAAAATAATTTACAACCTCGTAGGAATTAATTTGTGCCAAATCATTATCTTTGAAAATAGATTATCTTCTATATGTTGGTTATTAATTGCATTAATTATCCAAAAAAGAGGTGTATGAAGCCGACAGGAATATATTAGTTATCGATTGCGACAAAGTGATGCCACCAAGCGTCAACATTATACAAATAAAACAAAAATATGATATCCGAAGAGGATAAGAGGATAGAATGAAAGAAAATTATTTAGTTTAA
Organism: Pterocarya stenoptera; assembly: GCA_003123785.1. Lineage (NCBI taxonomy): Eukaryota > Viridiplantae > Streptophyta > Magnoliopsida > Fagales > Juglandaceae > Pterocarya > Pterocarya stenoptera. The sequence goes on from QEOT01005518.1 coordinate 83,978, forward strand.
GAGAAGTTAATAATTTAGCCACATTATAGACCATAATTTCAACTTATAAATGGAAGAAAATCATTTTTTGTTCTTTTTAAAATAAATTTTGGAATCCATTAAATTTCACTTGAAAACTTATCTATTTTTCTATCTCTCTCTATAAAAGAGTAATAATTTGTATAAATTTTAAATATACAAGTTTCGCACATTCCATTTGTAAAACAGTAGACTTTATCACAAGAAGTATAAAAAAAAACTATTTTTAACTGTAGGATCTACTGTTTTACAAAAGATATGCATTGCACAACTTAGACATTAATTTTATAAAAAAATAAAGGTAAAGTTTGGGATTTTATTTATTAAAAAATTTAATTTTTTTTAGATAGTGGTTTGAGAGAGAAAAAAGATCATTAGAAATTTTCAAACGTTTTTTTTTCCCTTTCAAATTATTGTTTGAGATGTCTAAAGTTGTCTAAAAATAAAATTAAATAAATATTTTTGTCGGGAAAGGATATCATGTTCTACCACACAAATTTTTTTACGTGCTGTCTAATTTTTTTTTTTTAAAAAACAATTCGTAGCTTAAAAAATTGAAACAGTAAGGATATAACACAAATAATAAAATCTATCTTTTTTTATATTTTTATCAGTTTAAGTTCTTGGTATAAATAGTGATTTCATATAATATCAAAACAGAGGTCATAACCCATGAATTCGAACCCTAACTCTACATTCTATCCCATTTAATTAAGAGTTTTGTTATATACAAACAAATTTACGTATCAATATGTGTACTAATGTTGTTATCTTCATATTCTAAATTTAAATTAACATTATTTTTAATAAAGTCTATTTTTTAATCATTCATATTGAATGGGTACATATATTAGTGCGCATAATCGTTTATAACTATATTTTTTTTCTTCTGAATTTTATTATGTACGAGCATAATCGCTTACAACTAGATTTTTTCCTTCTTATTCCTCATCACATATATCCAATTTGAATCATCTTTTCTTATTTTATAAAAAAAATATACTCCTATGTCACATACAAAAAAAAAAAAAATCATATCAGTAAATGTGTGATATACGATTGTTGAATAATTTTTTATTTATTTATAAAATATAAAAAATGCTTATGTAAAATCACTTATTGTTTTAAAAGTTCAAGCTAATAAGAAGATGTAAATTTTATTATTTATTTTATATTTTAACATTCTTTTTACATGTGGGTCAAACTCTCTCTCAACGGGTGGCCCAATCGTGAAATATTTAATTAAAGAAAAAATTTAATTATAAGTAATTCTGCATATTAATACGTGCACCCATTCAATATGATAGATTAAAAAGTATATTTTATTAAAAATAATATTAATTTAAATTTAGAATATAAAAACAACAACATTAATATACATATTAATACGCAAATTTACTTATACATAACAAACATCAATAAAAAGCTTTTAAAAGTTTGGAGTGCGGTCGTGTCAGCAATCCAGACAAGTGGACCACAGAAAAGATGTGTAGTGCCGCACTATTCAATTCGAGTCCTCATGCCCCGAGCACTTCCTTTTCAGGGGCGAGAAAGCTGAGATTCTCTCTCTCTCTCTTCCAGTGAATAAGGAGAATCCAGAACCACCGAGGTCCGAACCCTAGTCAGCGTCTTTCATATCTGATAATTTCCAGAATTCCAGGGTAATCCTCCTTGTCTGATATACAAACTTAGCTCGTATTAGACTCATTTCAATTTCTTGGAGTAACTGGAAAGTGGTTCCATTTTTTTATTTATTTCTATGCTTTTGACATTTCATGTTAATCATGTCTGATTGATTCTCATAAATATTCATGTTAGCTTGCTTCTGTGTTGCTGTGTTGTATATAATTATTTTTGTTCAATGAAATGTTGTTATTTTGAGTTGGGTATTTTGTTGTTGTTGTTATTACTGGGTCCTAAAATGATAAGTTGAGGCAACTGATCATGCAAGTTTGTCACCTTTCTTTTTAGAGAAATATGGCTTTCGTTATTTCTTTGGAAAAGCTAATATGCTAATAGGGAGAAAAAATAGGTAAAATATTAAAATTTCTAAATTGACCGCTTTTAAAGTGCTGAGGACAATAATTTGAATTGATACGAAACAAGTTTGTTTTCGTGTAATGGCCGTATTAGTTCTGTGAAATATGTGCTGACGAATAATGAATACATGAACAGAGTGAGGGCTGTTTTGGATGTACTACGAATACTTGAATTGTCCCATCGTGTTTATAGACATTGGGAATAGGGACCCGATTGCAATACTTGGGAACCATGGTTACGTAAGAATAATTAGAACTTTCAAAACCAATAATCAGTTGTTGATGCTTCATGATAGCAGCAGCATTGGCTGGTGGTGCAGCTCAGTACTTGTAAACACACTGGGACTAGCCAACTTAGTCCATGTTTGGATAATGTTTATGAGATGAGATGAGAAATTCTCAGAACTTCTAAAAACTTTTCATAATTTCCTTCCTAACATCACTCAAACACAAAACACTTTTCAATCAAATCTTCAACATTTTCATCTAATCATTACCTAAACATTATCCAAACACAAAACTCAATACAACTTTTCCAAACAACACACACAAAAATCAATACAATTTTTTCAAATTTCAAAACAAAAAGCAATATTAAAAAATTGTATTCAAACAATTTATTAACTTTATAATATTTTTAGTCAATTTTTTCTCTCCTTTTCAAAAACCCAATAAAACATTATAGCTCAAACTATTTCACTACTATTCACAAACCATTTTTACTATTCACAAAATTATGAGATACTCTAAGTATCCAAACGAGCCCTAAAGAATCTTCTTGATTTGGATGATAGAATCTTCTACTATATCAATGTGGTAATTTATCAGTGCCAGAATTGCTATACTTAGTTCTTGGTTAACTTTTGCCAACTATTTATGTTTTATATTGGTGGTGGCTAGTTCTAGTTTTGGCATTATACCTTGTAATTAAGAAACTATGAATATGCTGTGTAAAGGGCAGAAGATGGCACTCGCTTCCCAGACAGGCTCGTCATATTGCGTTCACACTGAAATAATAAGATCTAAACCTAGGAGCAATTTAGTATTTAGTACGACAAAAAATGTGGAGGCATCAAAAAAGAAGGAACTTTGTGCTGGTTTCTTGTCCTCATCATGTAATTCTGGCAAGAAGGAACATATTGTGCGGATAGATGGTCTTGGAGTAGGATGCAAACGAGGTCATCGAGTGATTGTCACTGCAAGCCCTCCTACTGAGGATGCTGTAATTGCTACTGAGCCATTGACGAAAGAGGATCTTGTACAATACCTTGCCTCTGGATGCAAGCCTAAGGAAAAATGGAGGTACTGTTACCAATTTTACTATATATTTTAACTGGAGTTGTATACTCGTATTCTTGTGTCATGTACCCTGCTCAAACATGTTGCATGATTGACTATGAATCCAATTCCCTATATCTTGCATTACTATGCTGCTTTTTATGTTTGGAATGTTTCATAAATATCACTTTGGCCTAATACATGTGGTCGTGTAGGTTCTTCATGTGAGTTACATAATTAGTAATTTTGGACGAACTTAATCGGTTGGAAATTCTTATTATGATAAAAGTCAGTGATATTTTGATGATCTGTGGTATCAACTATGTTCTTACACGAGTTTCTTAAGGAATTTACCACTTGTTCTGTTCCTAATGTTTTCATTCATAGCTTTTCTTCATGCAATATTTAGGAAAAGCAATTTAACTCAAAATGTCCCAGTACTAGGTGCTATTTAGGTTTTCTGTTTAGTAAACCTTGTGCTTTGAATTCATTGCGCTTAAGGTTGTTGTTATTATATATGGTTCGTGATATCTTTGATTGCCTGTCTTATTTTTTTCTTCTTTCACATCCGATTAATTATTTCAATACTTGTAACTTATTAAATTGTCATATGGTCATTGCAGAATAGGAACTGAACATGAGAAGTTTGGTTTTGAGTTTGGTACTCTACGTCCGGTCAAGTATGAACAAATAGCGGAGTTGCTGAATGGGATTGCTGAGAGATTTGATTGGGAGAAGGTAATGGAAGGTGACAACATTATAGGACTCAAACAGGTAAACTGCCTATCCTCTGTACGTTTATCTTGTCTGAACTTCATTCATGTTGTTGGCTATTTTATCTTATGAACGGTAAAGCTTGAGATTTATTTTGGAGAAGCAACAGTTTTTAATGTTGATTTCTCAGATGAATCCTTGTCAAGAAACTTTTCATTTGTTGATAGTGAATTTCTAAATAAAAAAAATAATAATTACAAGTTACATTAATTGTGGACCAGGGAAAGCAAAGCATATCACTGGAGCCTGGGGGTCAGTTTGAGCTTAGTGGTGCACCTGTTGAAACTTTGCACCAAACGTGTGCTGAGGTTAATTCACACCTTTATCAGGTTGGTTGACATAATAATACTTGGTTATATGCAAGAAAACGCTTGTGGCTAATAAGTCATGTTATGTGGTGCATTTTGAGAGGGAAATGCTCAGATTTTTTAGGGCCATAAGACATCCTACTGAATCTAAAATTCCACTTTTTGAGAGTATGTTTCTCTTAAACGATTTGCACAAACTCTTCTTCTTTCTCGAAGTTGTTGAATACACTGAATTCCGTAATTTTAGGATAAATATGAACTATTTTTCTCTAATATTAATATGACTTGCTGGAAAAGGTGATAGGAGGAAGTTACACAATTGATAAACTTCTATGCCTTTTCGGTTGTGCTTCTCTGGTATTTGCTCTAAAGAGTCATACCTTTATGTAGGCAAAGATACATGCTAATTTAGTACTTTTGACAAGCCACAAATGCAACCTATTTGATTTGTACTTGTATGCTGGAAGCAGCATCTGACATCAAAAGAAGTAATTTTAAGAAGTAACAAAATCAACTTCGTTGCTTTTTGTTTGTGGTTGAAGTATATATGTTTCATAAAGGACTTTGTTTTTCACTTATCCAAAAGTAATTTACTTATCAAACACAAAAACCTTTGGTGTTTTAAGGATGAGGAGAATATTGATTTATTTTTTTTTATAAGTAAGAGATAAATATTATATATATGAATGAAATAGGCCTAGCCCATGTACACAGGACGTATACAGGAGAATATTGATGCTTACAGTATTGACTATGATAATTGTTTTGATAAAGCGTTCTGGCAAGCATTTGTCACTTTTTATTTTTTGCGGTCTGTGTTCTAGGCTGTTAAAATTTTATTACTGTCATCAAGACACAATATGTATTTTAGGTCCGCAAATGCCTTATATACTTTTTGTCAAAGAGAAGAAATGGGGTAGAGGACTGTAACAAAGTCTGCATTGAGTTTGTGATACATTGTTAGTAAATATACCATCATGTTAGAGTGGATTCTGGACAATCTGTTTATGTTCTAGGTTTCCTTTATGCCATATGTTATTAACTTATGATATATCTAAATTGGTCGAAGTTTGTTGTGTAATGTTTCTAAATTAGATGATGCACATGCATACTCCAATATATTATAATGCAATGTTATATAATCACCTTCATGAATTAATCATTATTGCCCATCGTCGTTGGTATCATAGCCCTCTATATTGAGCTAAATTAAAGCTAGGGGCATTTTTGCCATTTTTGGGATGTCTCATGAAAGTATCTATTTTATGCTTTTGAACTTATCTGTTTTCAAACGCTGCATTTTAATAGGTCAAAGCTGTTACAGAGGAAATGGGAATCGGATTTCTTGGAATTGGTTTCCAGCCCAAGTGGGGACTGAGGGACATACCTATAATGCCCAAGGTATTTTGAGTCATCTTTCCAATCTTTTTGTTTTGATGGAAATTATAATTCCTCAATTTGTTAAAAACAACAAACCATAGCACTTGTTGAAAGTTACCTCCCGAGCTGAATTAGAAGAAACAGAAAAGATGTAAGACTTGCTCCATTTAATTTATTTATGTTGTTCTATACATTTTTTTCCCATGTTTTACCACCTAGGACTCATATCATGCAGAATCAACCTTTTGAGTAACAATCAATTTCACTCTTCTAAGCTTATTTCTTGAACTAGCTACTCTCCACCATTTCAGTTGAAGCTTCCATATTTAAAGTTGCATGTAGTGACTGACATTGTAATGTTACATATAAGGGGTAAGGAAATTCCAAAAACCATGTTGTCTACTTCTACTGGTACTCAGCAAAGCTTGTGACCCTGTCAACTGGCCTTTTAATAATGTTGAGTTTCTCCATTCTACGATTCATACTTACCTGTTGGACACTTCAATTACTTGCATACTAACAGAATATTTTGACTCAGGGAAGATACGAGATTATGAGGAATTACATGCCCAAAGTTGGCTCACTTGGACTAGATATGATGTTTAGGACATGCACTGTACAGGTGAGATTAATGTTATAATGTCATGATCAGATCATTTTAGAGTACCTAATTAAATATTGGAAAGGTTTCATAATTTGAGAATAGAAGGAATATCTTCTCATTTGAACTCATCACCAGTGTTGCGGCTTGAAAGTGATACACATTAATTTCCACTTTTAATAGGTCAATCTGGACTTCATTTCTGAAGCTGACATGATCAGGAAATTCCGTGCTGGTCTTGCTTTGCAGCCTGTGAGAACTTTTGTCCTTTCTCTTACTAGTGGAAATTTGTCTAATCTTGTGGTAACTAACTATTATTATGAATAAAACAGATAGCAACAGCTCTATTTGCAAACTCACCTTTCACTGAGGGAAAGCCAAATGGTTATCTCAGCATGAGGAGGTTTCCAAAAGTTCTCTTGCCGTTTCCTGCTGTATCCACTGTTTGCTTTCTCTGGGCGTCTATGCTAATTCATTTCCTTTCTTCTTTTTCTTATTTGAACAGCCACATTTGGACTGATACTGATAATAATCGCAGTGGCATGCTTCCATTTGTTTTTGATGATTCCTTTGGGTGAGTTTCCCTTATATCTCTCTCTCTAATGATTTTTCAACTTATGAATGTAATGGCAGATGTTGCTGCTGCTCTCGACTTAAATATATTCACTAGTATTCTTTTTTCAGCAGTTTTGGAAAGACAAATCTTGGCCTATACTGATATATTCTTGCTCATTTGGGGTGAAGGGTTGTCATAACGAACTCCTTTCCAGCGGATTTCTAATTTTATCCATCTTTTGATTTCTTTTTTTGGGATTAATGAATCTGTGTAAAGTAGTGGTCTATTCTAGGAGACATGTTTACCTACACATGCATGAAACCTTAATTTTTTTGTCATTTCTGAGCCATGCATGAAACCTTCTGCTTGTAGCTTAGTATACAATCATTTGCATTTGTTCCCTGAGTTTTAGAGGTTTAATGGGTTCTTGAATCATCCATTTTATGATTTGTATTTAGAGCCATTATTATGATGATCAAATCTAAAATAAGGGGAAATTAAACTTTGCACACTCAAACTATGAAAACAGTCACTTTGCATCCCAAACTACAACTTTTGGCAATTTGTACTCTTGGATATGTCACACAACTTTTTTTTTTATAAGTACAAAGAGATTTTATTAATTCACATAATTAGGCAATGCTCTAGTACATAGGAAGTATACAAGAAAGTGCCTAATTACAAACTACTTTATGCTATGGAAAGTAGCATAAAAACTCGTTCCATTCAATACAATAGATGAAGCCCAAAGCAACAATGTATGAAAAAAAGGCCCTAAAACCATCTGGAGAGTGTCCCCTATTGACAAAACAACGACCATTTCTTTTGTTCCATGTGCACCACATTAAGCATAGATGCACCATCTTCCAAACAGCTGCAAGTGATGATTGCCCCGAATCCCTCTCCAACATGACAATAAATCTATCACCCTC
>QEOT01005518.1:102464-116212 GCA_003123785.1 Pterocarya stenoptera
AAGGGGGCATGGTCATGACTTGTGTTTTAGAATGCTGTGTTTGTGCTGTGGTTGTGAAGAAGGGTTCATTATTGATGAGATCGGCTTTTACCTGTTCATGTTTTTGAATTTATGATTGGCATAATTTATGTAACCCTGAATTGTGAAGAGACCAAAAGGAGAAAATAATCATGTAATAAGAGTATGAGGTTTGGAAGAATGTGAATATTTTCATCTTATTTTTATTTATACGCTCACATATGTTTCTTCAAATTATGGAAGTTTACGAGGAAAAGGAAAAAGATAAAGAGAGATCAATGTGACCAAGCCCTCTCGATCATAATGCAGAGAAGTAAAATCAGATAATGAAAAAATATCACATCCCTGAATGGTTTTTGTCCTCTTTTTTTATGTTTTTATTCTAGAATTGTTGATTAAATTTTGTAGCAATTACAAAATCTCGTTAAAATAAGAGAGGAATTGGAATATAGAGCTCTAGTATAACTTCTTGCATTGCCATTGTTCCGATAAATTCATAGATTCCAACACCGCATATCACTCAAACAAGAGCAACTCAAAAAGAGTTGAGAGACACCTAAAATGTAAATAAAATATTAATCTAGACATCAACTCCACAATAGGGCAATAAATTTTATTGAAAAGGAAAAAGTTATAGAATACAAAAACAGGTGTTTAGCCAACGTGAGCAGCCATACCAATTGGGCTGTACATAAATTACAAGCATTATGCATCTCCTATTCTCCCTTTGAATCCAAATCAACAGTTGAATCCTTTACAAGCATATGATTCGTTTCATATCATCTTAATTATTTCCCAAGTTCGTTGTATTTTAAAAGTCAGAAACGTAAATGAGCCAAGTTGTGATTACAAAAGCATGGAAGGCCAATAACCCCTAGCAAACTCACTAAATCAACTGATCCAATAATGTGGCAAACGAAGGTTCCAAGATGCTGGTGACGAACCAGACATGCAAACAATTGATAGGAACCATTTCTCTCCTTCCAACCTTAATGTTTGCTTCAGGTTGTTAAAATCTTCTGTCATTGTCCAGAAAGTGAAATGTTCGTGTCTGCTCTCTGGTGCACATCTTCAAGAAAAGTGATTCAACAGACAGGAAAGAGACTTTCATTAACGTCAAGCAGTTGCATTCTTTTTAGTTTCAAGGACAGAACCCTCTTTGAGCGCTACTTGTGCTTCATTCTTCCTTTCCAGTGCAAAAAGAGCAGTTGCTTCTAAATAAGAGGCAAAATGCCAGACGGGAGATATTATTCGGGCTTGCACTGCATCATTAAGAGCTTCCTGTGGCATATCACTCATGAGATAGCATAGACTACGGCGTGCAAAAACCGTCGGGGAAAGCATGGTTCCAACTTCAATGAACTGCAATTAAATGCAACAAATTGTAAAGCAAATGCTGCAAATTCTCCAATCATATATGATGCACAATTGCAGAGACCTTGTTCTTTGTACATCACAAAAATCTGCAAAACATTTTAGGACACAACTTTCTGGTGGACTGCCCAGAAATACATTTGCATAGACAAGCCCCAGATAAATGATGCAGGTTTTTTTTTTTTTTTTTATAAATTCAAACAGAACAAAAGAACTTGGTGTTTTACTTTGTCCATCCATGTTTGTACCCTATGAAAATAGATACAGGTTTGGTCTGCAAGCAATAAGACTGCCATTTGTAGACATTCACTCAGAAAAGTAAGCAATTCAAAGCAGCAGTTAATCATTTGACCTGGGTGTAGCATTCAATTGCAGCTCTGAGATCTTTATGCCGAAAAGCCGCATCGCCCTTCTTTTTTGAGTTCAATGTTTCCTGCATCGTGTTGGTCCACATCTGGAATGAGAGCTGCATCATAAAGATGGTATGAAAGCAATCAGCAGACCATATACCACGCACAACTTTCATTTATGTCCATAAATGGTTGAGGAGAAAGCGTGGGTGTATTTAAATTCCACAAACAACTTAATTGTCCATAATGCTCAATTTCTATGTTTTAACTAGCAAGAAAGTGCTTGCCATTGAAAACAATCTTGAGGAGAATTATCACTGCAGATTCAGTGCAGCTCAGCAATGTGACAATTAAGTACCAAGTTTACCACCAACTCTTGACACCAAAATCACAGCTAACTGGTCAAGACTATGTACAGTCAAAAGTAATAAAGATATAACTTAAAACCAGAGTGGTGTATTAATATCTTAAATTGTGAAAATATTAGACAGCAGAGATGAAAATCAGACTCAACACCTAACAGAAATTGCATTTTTTCACAAGTAGAATTTCCAAAATATTTCCATGCTTCAAGAACAAAAGTTTTTTCCTGATTATGTACACAAGTAGTAAAAACCCAAATGATTCATACAGATCATTCAGTAATCCCTGCTGGTGTTATAAAAAAACAAACCTCAGTTGCAGCACCTTCATCATCCTTATACCCAATCTTTTCCAAGATCTCATGTATTGCGGTCAAATCCATTCTTTGGCAAGCTTCACCAAGTGGTGATAAAGGGAAAGATTCAGCACTATGGGGTACGCCCATCAATACATGAGATGGGACCTGCAGACCAATTTCCAAAAGTTCATTAGAGCTAATGAAATGGCGCCCATCAACATTCAACGAATGAATTATAATCAGAGACAGATGGCGGGAAATGTTCTGATATCCTTGGCACAATCTTTATCAGAATATTTTCATCCAAATGGTCGCGCTGTCTTTAGTTTTTGAAGTTCAAAAGGGTTTATCCAGAAGAAAAAAAAATCTAAAAGGATTTAAGTAAAAGATGGGTTGTCAAAGGTACCATACTTGACAGAATAAGATTTATAGGTGTTCACAGTTGCAGAAAGAATAATATGTGTAACTTCCTAAAAACAAAAGACAGCCAACCTCAGAGTCCTTCTGAAGAGGAATCAAAGCAGCAACTAAGGACCTTGGATTTGGACGCTCGCGGGGCTCATACTGTAAACATCTTGAAGCTAAACGTACCAATTCAGTCCCCTCATCAGTTGAAAATTGGCCTTCCAAACAAGAATCAGTAAGTGTTTGAAGATTCCTATCCCGTATTAGGTCAAGTGCCTGGTAAGTATGCCAGGGACAAAATTTACAACGTTAGTCGTTCACATTTTCATACAGGAAAAAGCTATCAGAAGGGACAGAGTTTGTTGTATCAAAACATACTTGTCTGGGAGAAGACTTACCTGACTTGGAGGTATATGCTTTCCACTGAGAAGATCAAGCAAAAGAGTGCCAAAGCTATACGTTACACTTTCAGGTGTAACTCTTCCTACAGAAAAAGATGTGTATGAATTACTACTGGTAGACATAAAGTTTAGAGCAGACAATGATCACGAAACCTATAAGAATGTGAATGGAAGTACATGAAGATGGAGAACCAATTATTAATGTAGCTAAAAAGAAAAGGAAAAAAAGTAGCTGCAATATAACAAACCTCCATATAAATAACAACAATATAGTAAGAAGTCACCAAGTGCCTTCACCTTTGACCATATGATGGTTGTGTATGCAAGTTTATACGCATGTCCGTGTACTTTAGCTAATAACTCAAGTAGCAAATTAAAAACACCATAGAGTTCATAACCAAGCCATACTGATCCTATAACCCAAATGATGAATAAAAAGGATCATCATGTTTACATTCGTCTTGTTTAAGATCGTAAGTACCTGTCCGCAAATACTCGGGAGGAGTAAATGCCAGGTTTGTACTGTAACTTTTCCCATCTCTACTGTTTTTCATCAAACCAAAGCATGAAAGTCTTGGGTTACCGTCCTGAGAAATAATACCAATTATGAGAATGATTATTTTAAACCCCAACTTAAAAAACAAAAATAAGTGGATTGAGTTATAAGATAAAACAGATACTGACATCATCAAACACGATTCTATAAGCATTCAGATCATGATAAAGAGCACGTCCTTTGCTGGTACAATATTCTAGAGCTTGCGCAAGATGCAAAGCAACCCTTAATCGCATTGCCCATTTCATAGGTTGTGTTTCCCCTGAATCATGTAGTTAAGTTTCAATATTAATTTCCAAAGAATTCACCTTCCAACTGAAAATGCAAGCAAATGGAAAAAAAAAATAGCATGCTTACAAAGAAGCATACTCAGATTTTACCACACAGCTCCAAAAGAAATAAAGGACGAGACAGCATTATAATTTCTTAAATTAGAATTCCATTCCTAAGCAGGCATTTCTCTTGTAGACATCATTTGTACTTGGGCTATGCCTTTTGCATTTTGAATAAGATTTTTTAGTAGTACAAAAAAAATCTGAATATCTTGAATTAAAACTGGACTTCTGGGGGACAAATCCAGGAAAAGTCCTTCTACCTTTCTCTTGAGCTCCTTCATACAAAACATTATTATATAAGCATGCTCCTTTATACAAAAGATAGTAATGATTATTTCTGTAGCATGTAGTTTCTGTTATGTATCACAACAGGGAAACGTTAAAATGTGAAGGAACAAAATGGCATTGGGGGGCAAATGTATCTGTTGAAGGAAAACATCACCATCTCCCTCTCACATATTCCATGCTCACACTCCCACCCCCACTCGGCACACACGCACATAAGGGGAAAAAAAGAGGGAAGGGCCCATTCAATATCATCCACCCACCATCAAGCTGTGGTTTTTTACCAAATCACTCGAACCAACAATTAGACAAGAGTTATCCATCTTCATATTCATAAGTAGTTGCAAGATAGAATTAAATATTTATATATTTTTATAAGTAATAAAATTAGGAAATCAAGATGTCTGAGCCTGGGTACGAATTAAATATTTATTTTTAAATGTTTCAACTCATGAGCAGTGGGTTTGGTTATTACTGAATCATATAGGATTTCATATAGTGTAGACTCATGCAACAACATCAAAGAAAAGTTAGTTCAACAAACTTACAATGAAATAAGTGCTTTGCTAATGTATCATTGGGCATGTATTCGGCAACAAGTAACCTCTCATCACCTTCAAAGCAACAACCAAGTAGATTTGCCAGCCTATGGTTCCGGAGCTGACCGACAGTCCTGGCTTCTTCCTGAATTAGTAAACGTTTAAAGTTTATGAGCTCAATATGGGAACAAAAGTAGAATAATGCATTGGTCACAAATTATATATTGGACTGAACACAGGTATTTCTCAAGATAATGAGCAGAATGGTTACAACAAAAAATATTCCATAAACACAAATGAATTGGAGTTTAAACTGGATTAGTAAGTCACTGGGCCATGAGTTTACCTCTTCATAGGTATTTCACTCCAATAAAATAATGGACATAAGGGTGTTGCACATTCGTGATAACCTTGAAATCCCAAATGATGTGATTCATATAATCACGATGTAACAAGAGCAGCACCATAAATGCAAGAATCACAGGCAATAGCAGTCACGATTATAATTAAATGATGGAAGAGGTGGCAGCTCTTGAATTGCCAAAGACTAATTTAACCATCAGAAGAGAGGCTTATATTTTTTCATGGTGCTATTCAGGATACATGAGTTGTGCTTGAGATGCATAAAGAATAATTCCATTAAAATCTAAGGGGTGACCAAGCATGCCCCAACTGAAATAGTAAAGGAAGAGCATTGCCGTTTCTTCTTAAATTTAAAAAGTCAAAAAAAAAAAAAAAAGTACAAACGTATGAAGGAGAAAAATAGACAGTGCCATGATAAATAATTTGTATTGTCGAGAACCAAGTCAAGATCACTGATTTTTTTTTAAAAAGGTCAATATCCAACCTTTTCTGAACTGTGAGTAAACACAATTCCAACAAAAACAAGGAGAAAAATGTGAGCGTGTAAAAGGATTAGGACAATAATTTTGCCGGCATCAAACTTGGGATCAGAATTATAGGCTGTTTGCACATATTTTACTTACCAAAAATTGTCGGGCATCAGGCCAAGCTGATCTATTGAACCTTTTTACGGCAATCCGCATTTCATTTTCAAGCTTCCCTTTGTAGACCACATTTGGAGCCTTTTCTCCATGTTCAGAAACTATATTCTCCACCGAAAACCCAGACGTAGCGTCTCTAAGTTGATCGATAGTGTATTCAATAAATGCGGGCAAATCACCAACTTCACTCTTCCCCTCATTTTCTGCAAGCAAACACGCACTGGTATTTCTCTCTTACAACAAATGAAATTTGACAACAAAAATAAAAAACAAAAACACATTTCCACTTACCAATGCTGTGGGTCTCAGCTACTGGCCCGTCATGTTCTGAACCCAAACAACACACCGAGCGCTTGGAACACCCACAACCCATCCCAATTCCAGAATTTAGCTGCAAACACAATTAAGTCCTGAAGCTTCAATTTTTAACCAAATTCGTACACCTCGATGCTTCAAGGACTCCATCCAGCTTGACATGTAAACCCAACTTCGAGATTTCAAAAGTCCCGTGTCAAAATCTGACTCAAAGTTAACTTCAAATCTTTCAAAAGCTTAAAATAGAAACCCAATACCAATACTAACACTGAACTCAAAAATAATTTCAAAACAAGAGATTCTAAAGCGCCCAAATCATAAACAAGCAGTACAAGACCGAACATCTAACATTAGAGCTAAAGAAAAAGTATCCTTACTGCGATTGAAGTCAACTTAGTTTGACCTTAGCTTCACAGAATTCCCAATCCCCAGATGTAGACTGAGCCGAAACCCTGCTCTGCGAAGCTCCAAAAGCTCCTTGTTCACGTCAAGCGCACCAACCCAGTACTTAAAAAAACACTGAACTGAAGCGTGCGTCCTACAATCGATCAGAGAGCATCTTTAATCAAATCAAGGATCACAAAATTTTTTTAAAAGAAAACACGAAAAGAAGTAAACTACGGAATTGTATTTGAAATCCCCACCAACAAATAAATAAAGATTGGAGCTCTGAAGAAGCTAGAGTGAACCACCAAGCAATTCGCCGTTCTCGAGTCGGTCAAATACTCAAAAGGCATGCAGAGCGAGCCCAGGTTTTTCACTTTTTTTTAATTTATTTTGTGGCTTTTCCCGTGTTTTAGAAAATACACAAAACAATTGGTTTTGGAAAGCGAGCGATCTTGGACTTACTTTGGTGCTTCTTTTTTCCCGTGAACGATAAATAGAGAGCTTTTAAGATTCGAATTGGAAATGTTTTAAATATCGGATTAATAACAAGAATACTCATTTCTATGTATGAATTCGCTCTGTGGGCGTCTCTCTGCGTATAATAGTTCTTGCTCCTATTGGATGTCGGAACTCAATTTTCTCTTGCCCTTTTTTGTGGGCGTGTCTGTGACACCTGTGTCCCCGTGTCCCAGTGTTTTTTTGTTCTGTTTTGTTTTACTTCCCTATTTACTTTTTCCGTTTCCACCGACATTGTTCTCTTTTAGTTTTTAATTACAAATAATATTATGAAGAATTATTAAATACTCATAAATATATTTAAGCATTAAATATCAAAATAATTGATGTTGTTTAACTTTTGAATAGATGGATTGTTGTGCTTTATTTTTTATTTTTTCATACTCATCTTTTAATCATTTTATTGATAAATTATTCATAATTATTACTCTCCTACACACACTCACCGCTAACCTTCAACACGTGGACCCAAAAAAGGGCTTAAGGGTATGAACGTCGATGCCCAGATGACTTCTGAGTTTTTTTTTTTTTTACCCAAGAAAGTAAGTATATTTCATTAAAAAAATATGGTATAAGAGGAGAGGTGGAGTTCTCCAACAAACACTTCAAAACAACAATAATAGTACAAAATTGTGAATGAAAAAGAAAAAAAAAAAGAGTTTTTACAACTAATTTCTTAGTCGTTATCCATGTTCTACAAAAAGGACACCGTCTTAAAAGATAAAAATAAACTATTTACAAAAAATTGTGAACAATAGAACCACCGCATGATAGCAGTAGAACCTCCGCTGAAAGTGGTGAGAGTGGTGAGTGCACTATTGATTGTTCTTCGAGATCACAGTTTAGGGAAAACGATAACATAAGAACAAAAATGGGCATCGAGTGGACTGATATGCTGATCATCTGCATTCTTGCGTGCCTGTGATGGCATGAGGCGGCCACGCGCAGGTGGGATGGAGATTGGGTGGCCTAGATTTGGAATATCTTGGCGAGACGAAACTATTGGTATGTCGTTGTAGCTATCTGAAGCATAGTTGTGAGGTGGCGAGTGGGAAACATGCGTGGAAACAAACTGAGCGTGAGAGCCATGCGCAGACCTTTTTGGTGCAACTCGGCACCTTCCCAATAGATCGGCAGCTGTAGGATGGGGTGGTGGGGCGCATGTGGGTAGATAGTAGTCGGAGAGCAGCAGATTTGACCAAAACCAAATCGGTAAAGAGATGAGGGAAAAAACACTACCTTAAAAGTGTATTTACAGTGCAAAAATGAAAAAGAAAAGGAGATGAGGGTGAGAGACATAGCTCCACCCTCCTCTCCGGCGAGGGCTCTCACCGAAATGAGGTTTATTCTAGAGAGAAGGCAGACATTCTCACTCTAAGAGTAAAAGGAGTCACCAAATACTACTTTTGAATTATATAAGAATGGAAGTTTGATTTGCTTACTTTAGTAGTCTTTCTCCTTTCATATATATAAAGGTTGGAGTGGGTTTGCCCTTGCTCTCCTAACAACCTTATCTTTTGTTTGAATTATGTTTGGGTTAACAATTTGTATCTCTCCTATTTATCTAATCTCTCTTTTTTTTTTAATCGTTGGGGGAGTTTTTGAATATGTTTTTATCGGTATAGAATCTATAGATTTCCCTTCCGTGAGCACAGGGTGAGTCTTGGAAGGGAGGCTAAGATGCTATTCAAGATTTATCATGGGCTCTTCCTTTTATCTCTTCCATATTTACCAAATTGATACTATAATCAATACCTAAAAAGGTGTTTTCCTATTTTACCCATTTTCTCTCATGAGGACAGCCGATGGTCTTCCTCACTTTTCCTCCCATTTTTTGTAGCCCTAACCTCCATTATAGATAAGCATTCTCTTCCCCTTTTCAGATCTCCTTCTTATGCTCTTTTATTTTGCTCTCTCTATGTAGTTCGAGTGCTTTCTCTTCTCCTATGGAGACCATAAACTCCCTGAATCCAAATCTAAATGAGTCCCAAAAAACAAAAGAGAATGGCATGCCTCCTTCTTACACTGCCATTGTGAACATGAACAAGGGTTGAACTCTCCTCCATCCCAATATTTGACATTAAACTGCCTCTAAAACAAGCCCAAACCAAACATGGCAAGCCAGCGGTGCTCTTCACTCTTCTGGAAGTCCAACATTCAGAGGCACCCTTACAGTGTGCACTCGTTGCAAAATTCTCCAAAGCGAAACCCTAAATGGACTCAATACGAAATCACATCATCAACAAATGGGGCCTCTCGTGTCCACCAATTGTTGGCTTGATTGACTCTCGGCACATTTTGATTAAGATGCAAACTACTGATGATCTAGCAAAAGCTTGGACTAAAGACACACACTCAAATGGAAGGGGCAATGCTCGGACTATTCAAATGATATAGGGACTCCACTCCCATAGCAGAATCTCCTATAGCCTGTTTGGGTAAGATTACCTATGCTTACTTTGAATTTATGTGTCTCTTATAGAGCTTGTTTGGGCAAAATTACCTTTGTTTCCTTTGAATTCTTGTGTGTAGATCTTACTTGAAAGCCATTGTCAATCTTCTAGGCAAATTCTTAACTGCCTATCCAATCCAGTCCAGTCTGGAAGGGTGATGGATTGAAATTTTCTATTCATCATTTTTTCCAGACCGGACCTAACAAAACATCCATAGGAACATCAGTCCGGTTCAGTCGGTCTGCCCAATTATTTTTTATTTTTTTCAAATAAATTAATAAAAAATTACTTAAATTACTAATGTGTATTATTAATGTGTATTATGTAACTAGGTCATTAAAAAAATATTTTATATGACCAATGATAATAAATTAGATAAAAATTATATCATTTACTTATATAATTATTATATAAAAATAATATATTAAATTATTTAAAATATTTTAAAAATATATAGAGGAGTTCGGTCTGGTCCGATCCAAAATTTATAAACCCCAGGATCAGACCAAATTTATCGATCCATAATTTATGGGATTGAAATCGACCAATATAGAGGTTGGTCTGGTCTAGTCTGGACCGAACCATTTGGTCCGGTCGATTATTTCAATCCGAACCGATCGAATTATAGTTGCGGTCCTAGATTTACCCATACTCACTCGCACACGCCCTTCAACTGCTAGGGTTTATATTGAGATGAAGCTCCTTGTTCCTAAGGAAAATGCCATAAGGATAGGTGTGGGGGATAATGGTTTTTGGCAAAAAATTGAATTCGAAAGATACCCTAGTTACTGTAGTAATTGCAAACTTCAAGGACATGCTCTATTTTAATGTAGAAAAGGTCTTACCCAAAAACTCCAAATCGACCTTATATAGCTTTAAACATGTTGCTCCTATTGTTGAGAATAAACGGGGCTCCAAAAAATTATAAAGAAAAAATGGTTGCTAATCAGGACCATATTACTTTACCTACCAAAAATCATACTTTAGAACCTATCAATTATGATAAGGAGGATGACCCTACATTAGGGGTCATACAACCCCCTCTTTCCCCAAATAATAGTAAGAATACGAAAGCAACTTTCATGACTGAGCTTCCATGCCCTCAATATGAAACTGAGACTGAACCTTTTAAGGCTATCTTAGATGTTCACAAATATGATGAGATTAATAAGGATCAAAGTTTTAGACTTGACCTCATTAATAATGATCATTTACTGGATATTGAGGTTCCTATTTTTAGTTCTTATTCTATGCTTGCTAATGATTTGAATTTGGACTCATCCATAACTATACTAGAGGAAGGAAAACATTCAACGAAAGCAACTCAATCTAATTCTAAAATCATGGAAAGCCATGTTAAGAATAAAGGTAAAAGGAATACCCATGTAACTAGTGCAATTCCTAACACAAAAACTCAGATTAATAGATTGATGAATGCTTTTCTAGTTTGGAATGTTCGTGGTGTTGCTAACAAAGGTACAATGCGTCACTTGAAACACTTAGTTAACTTTTATGAACTGCATTTTATTGCTCACTTATAACCTATAATTCTTTTTTCCAAAGCTACAAATATTGGAAAAACCTTAGGTTTACCTCATATTTTTACCAATGAGAAAAATGGTGGTAAAGAAATATGGGATAAAGTTTGGATTTGTGCTAAGGTTGATTTACATATTTCTGTTATTTTATCTCCCGAACAACATATCATTCTGAATGTTGATTGGAATGATACCTCTACCATGGTGTCTATTGTTTATGCTAAATGCAATCCCATACTTAGAAAATCTTTATGGAATTCTTTATCTAATTTGATGCCTCTTAGCATGCCTTTGATCACTATAGGTGATTTCAATATCATAAAAGCAGACGAGAAAAAAATAGGGGGCCCACCTCGTCTTTCCTCTGTTAAAACCGATTTTGTTGATTTAATCGACAGTAATTCTCTCTATGACCTCCATTTTGTGGGCTTTTAATTCACTTGACATTGTCGTTAGAATGGTATTTCACCCTTGAAAAATACTTGACCGTGCTCTTGTTAACTAATATTGGCTTTCTCATTTCCCTCGTGTTACTCTCACTCACTTAGAAATAAACCATTCTAATCACTGCCCTATTTTTGATATAAAACAAAAAAGATCTAAAACTGAGTCCACGTTCTTTTAAATTCCAGAGAATGTGGACTAAACACCTAGATTTTCTAGTTGGAACCAACCTTGTCATCTATTTGGTATGCATAAAATGGCTTTTAAATTGAAACTCGTTAAAAAAGTTTTGAAAAATTGGGATTTTTCGTTTTTTGAAAATTTTTTTCAAACCCTTGCTTCATTGAGAGACAATATACAAACTGTTGAAATTACTTTATAACAATCCAATCTTAATCATGATCTCACTGCTCTTTGAAAATTAGAAAAAGATTATGATGACAAGCTCATCCAAGAATAAATCTTTCTTAAACAACAATCTAGAATACATTGGTTGTTAGAGGGCGACAAAAATACTAAATTCTTCTATCAAATGGCTAACTCACAAGAAGGAGAAAAGCTAGCATTGATTCTCTCACTCTCCCTTATGGAACATCTACTTCTAATCATAATATCATTCATGATGCGGTTGTGAATCTTTTCATACTCAACTAACTGTTGAACCTGTTTAGGAGGCCTTAATCGTATCCCTAATCTTGTGTCTAATGGCGAAAATGATTTTTTGCTTAAAAGTCCAACTCTTGAATATGTTAAACAAGCGGTTTGGAGCATTCCTATGGATTATGCTCTTAGTCCAGATGGTTTCTCATTTTCTTTATGCATAGCATATTGGTCAATTATCTATAAAGATCTTCTAGAGGTTGTGGTTATTTTTTCCAAGGGGGGTTTTTCCCCTTCTTACAGCACACTCTGGTTACTTTAATTTCTAAAACTGACAAGCCTACCACTTTCTCTGAATTTAGGCCCATCATGTCAAGTCTTCACTTTTTTAAAAGGAATTGTCCACTTGCATATTATAAAATTATAAATATAATTTCTCGTAATTTAAATATTCTAAAAATATCTCACTTCTAAATTTTAAAATCGATTAACAGTGAATTTTACGACATTTATAAATACTTAGGTCACTATATGCAAAATTCATAAGGGCAGTAATATATTTGATACAAGATCTATTTTATATATATATATATTTATTTGTTATTTTAGATTTTAGAAATATTTAAATATTTTCAATATATTTGTGTAATAATAAGGGTGATCACTGATATCACATCCATGGATGCCAACAGTTTTCCTCGTTACCATCATTAATTAATGTGAGATTAAGAACGTCTGCATCACCCAAGCCTTTGTTTTTTTTTTTTCTGATGGTCAATTAGTTTAAATAAATATAATAATGGAAGAAGCCCAACAAACACAAATTAACATGATTATTATATAAACTATTAATAATATTATAGCCTCGTATTCAAGGTTTAATTAAGATGATAGTGTCAATATCCAGGACAAAAAATTTGCGAGACCAAATAAACAAATCCTCCCCAAAGTTCAAAGTGGTTTATTCATTTACTCCGAGATAAATAAATTAAAAAACTAAAAATAAGACCAATGGACAGCATATCTGGTGTCTTTTTCCTTCCAAGACCGTACCCCAATTTTATATTGTATATGACTTCTGTAAACTATCATACTTACGCTGACCTAATTAAATGTTTAAATGACAACATACCATTTGTATATTGTGTCATTTGTCCGACCTAGGCAAAATCACTCAAAAAATAATACTATAATTATTATTTTTGTTATAGATATAGGAAAAAAACAAATTGAAATAGACACGACTCACATGTTCAAATATAATTTATAATCAAAAGAACAGATAAATACACTAGTAGCATTCGATATAACTTATGATATAGTTAATTTAAGAAATAAATTTTTTTTCTTATCAGATACTATTCACTACCTCACTCCTTATGAAAAATACCTTCACACCTTATAAAAAATACTCTCACCTTATGAAAAAGCTATAAGTATGGAGTGTGAAAGTGAATAGTAACTGCTGCATAATATTCATCTTTAAAAAATAGTGAATTCCATCATAAAAAAAATTATAAAAAGTAATTCTTTTATAACAGAGTGATGAAACTTGCAAGTCTTAAAT
>QEOT01005520.1:444-11379 GCA_003123785.1 Pterocarya stenoptera
GTAAATATCGTACAATGTTTTTAAAAATAAATAAATACAGAACTCACATAACAAGAAATTAATTTTTTAATAATAAACTTCACTCTTTTTAAAATAATTATGTGACGCTTGCGTACTCCGCAACTGGATTAATATTAACGGCCATGTCTGAAATATTTGATATTGTGCCTGTTTTACCAGTCATCATTAATATTAACGGCCATGTTGGACTAATATTCTCATTAATTTTAGCTGACGAGTCTATCTAGAAGTAGAGGAAGATACTGGATGTGTAGCGGTTGTTATTTTCAAACTAATAATTGTAATATTTAGTAAATATTGGAACTACAGTTTCAGAAAATGAATAGATTATGTACTTGCCCACAGAAATAAATCAACATAGGCAATTGCACTAAAATAAACTTAATGTACTCTCTGTCTATCCTATAAATTAAACAAGTCATAAACCCTCAAAATCTCTTCTTTTTAAACTTCTCACTATTGTAATTATATACTTAAATAATTAAGATACTAAATTGTATGTAAAGTCTATACTTCTTTCTTCACTTTATATATTTTGTTCCATTTTTGTTTAAATTTTTTTTTTCACCTTTTAATTTACTATTTACTATTTTGTATTTTTTTAAATTTTTTATTTACATTTATCAACTGGGCACACGTGCAACGCACGTTGCCCTTTCTAGTATAGTATAAAATACACGTCTTACATTCAAACTTTTTATGAGTTTTATATTTATCAGAACTTTTGGCATTCAAACAGGCTCGTTTCCACTCGATTAGTTATTACTTATTCATGATTCCAGGCCATCTCCCACGAGTACTTCTGCGACGACCTTTTTTCCTCTTTCTTTGTTTCCAAGTAGGAAAATACTAGTTTGTCTGTGGGTTTGACCATTTATTTTTTAAATATTTTAAAAAATTATTATTAGTAAATTTGGGTGTTTTATAATATTTAAAAAAAAAAAAAAATCAAAATCAACTAGTGGTCACGCCAACAATAAGAGTTGGGAGGCACAGCATCATGGCCCTTCCAAGAAACATAATTTTCACAAGTTCCAAGCTAACATATTAACAAGATAATCTTATAACAACACTAGAAAATGAATATATATATATATTTATATATATGCAGGACTCAAATTATTAAATAAGATTAATGCTATATACAACTTTAGAGTATTTAAATTCCCCGTATTCATTTTGAAAATAAGTAAAAATCACCATGAAAAATTAGATTTTTCTATACGGGAATATGAGATTCCCATAAATAATTTCCCTTTAAACAATATTGGAAATCTATGAGATGGAAGCTGGGGTTGAACAGATTTCGATCTAAATCATTCAAAAAGCTTTGTCATGGTGAGAATCAATGGACTTTAGGTTAGGGACGGATGATGTAGACTCTGTTTAGATATAAAAATGATATTATCTCATCTTATCTCATCTCATCATTATAATTTTCTTAACTTTTTACAAATATAATAAACAATTTAACCTTTTCAAATTTTAAAATAATAATAATATTAAAAAATAATATTTTATTAATATTTTATTTACTTTTTAACTTTTATATAAAATATTTAAAATTATCTTATCTAAATCTCACAATCCAAACGAAGTCGTCGTCAACTCTGTAGCATCATCCATGTTCGTATGGGACCATTATTCAGGAGCTACTATCAAGACAAACTCCGACGTGGTCCTCTTTTTATTGCCTTGGCTCGAAATGCCCACGTGATTTTCTGTCATGTCGTACGCAGATCACGTGCCACGCTTTAGATCCGGGCTCTCTTTCTTTCTTTCTTTCTTTACTTACCCCCAAATGGAGGTTGGAGGGCTTGACCTTAACATTTATGGTAACCCGATTGCGCATCATCTGGGCCCAGCAATTCAAATACTGCGACTGCTATTAAAAATCAGTTTTTTTTTCTCACTGTCACATTATTCATCAAACTCTTGATGTGAGTGGAACTTGATGTTCCCTTCCACTCACTATCCGGGGATAGGAATTTTTTTTTTTCTGTTTTTGAAAACCATCCAAAGCTGTCGTATTAGAATGGGTGTTTAGATACATTCTGTAGATAGGTCAGATCTTCCGTGGTAGTAACCACAAAACAAACAAAGTTCATAAAATCTAAGGAAAAAAAAAAGAAAAAGAAGAAGATAAAACCCAACAATTATTCAACTTTTACCCAACTACGTCATAAAATATTAATTTTTTTAGAATTTATTTGAATTTAATGTGTCCAAAGTTTATAAAAAAAAAAATTATTTTATAATGGAACTGTGAAATAGTTGTGATTAGTGTAAATGGAAGGTAAAGAAAATGAAACGGGAGAACGTGCCATAATCTTGAATGTCATATCTTAATAAAATTTATAAATTATAAACTTTTAGTAATTTGAGCGTACAATATAATAGTTTGTATAGTTTTTAAGTGCACAGTGTAAATGGAAGGTAAACAAAATGAAATTTCACCATTTTTATTAAACAAGTTTATAGGGGTATAAGTGGAGGTAAATTGTAAAAATAAAATCTATGAGAATAGGAGATGGTCCGAACACAATTTAGTTTTGAATCTGGTTGCGAAGTGAACCAGCTGGAATGCAAAGCTGGTTGCCGCCCCGTAGCGCCGCAAAAAGCAAAGATCTGCAGGAGGATGACAATAGAGGAGGCTAGAGAGACCTGAGGTTCCTTGCAACAAGGATGGAAGCCAGGGACCTAGGTGGGAATAGTGAAAGAACGAGAAGGGGAAGAAGCGGGGTAGAGGAATTGGTCGACTCATGAGCAGGCACATGAGCCTGGAACTTATGAAATTCGGGGAAAACATGGAACCGGTCACTACACGCGTGCGCACAGGTGAGGTGGGGGGAGACATGACCGCAACTTAAGATTCAAGTACCGTTGAAAATGTAAACAGAACACAAGATATGGAGAAACTTCTCTGATTCTCATTGAGTACGTTGGGTAACATTTATACACAAGTAAAAAAGGAATAAAGAATAATAGTTTGTTACAAATAACCTGAGAGAAATACTAACGACTTCCTCTACTGTTCTATTCTAGAAACTCTTGTGAATTGCTGTACAATGTGAGCAGAGTAATATCGGGCTTTATGTTATTGCCGTAGTCCCTGTAATGCCCTCCTTGTGTTTGTGTAAAGTCACAGATGAGTCACTTATCTTGATACGCCCCTTCGAGTCCAATGGGGTGTCTACCACATTGAGGCTCGACCTAAAACGATAAAAAAGATCCGCAACAATAGGCTTGGTAAGAAGATCAGCCAACTGATCTTGTGAACTGCAGAATTGAACCTTCAAGGTATTTGCCGCAACTCTATCTCTAACGAAGTGAAAGTCAATATCCATGTGCTTGGTTTTTGAGTGATAGACAGGATTCACTGACAGATATGTTGCTCCAATATTATCACACCATAACGTAGGAGCTTGGGGAAGGAAAATACCGAGTTCACGAAGAACTGTTTGCAGCCAAATAACCTCTGCTGCCGAAGAAGCTAGTGACTTGTATTCAGCCTCAGTAGATGAACGGGCCACTGTGCTTTGCTTCTTTGAACTCCATGATATTAAGTGATGACCGAAGTAGATGCAGAATCCTCCAGTTGATCGACGATCATCCGGACATCCCCCCCAATCCGCATCAGAATATGCTTGAAGAGAGAAGGCAGTTTGAGGCTTAAAGATCAGACCATAGTTGATAGTTGCTTTCAGGTATCGTAAGATACGTTTCACAGCAGTCCAATGAGAAGCTTTAGGTGTGTGCATGAATTGACACACTTTGTTGACTGCAAAGGAGAGATCCGGTCTGGTTAAGGACAGATACTGGAGGCCCCCAACTATACTTCGATAGAGTGTGGCATCTTCAAATGCTGGTGAGTCAAACTTGGAGAGCTTGAGATTAGCAGCCATAGGAGAATTAATGGGCTTAGCATGAAGCATTTTGCTGCGGGTTAATAGTTGCTTGATGTACTGTCGTTGAGAAAGAATCAAGCCGTGTGCAGTGTGGTCAACTTCAACTCCAAGGAAAAAGGAGAGATCACCGAGGTCCTTCACTGGGAAGGCACATCCCAAAGCTGAAATAAGATTATTAATGGCAGAGGAATGGGAAGATGTGATGACAATGTCATCGACATACACCAAAAAATAAATTTTGACATCAGCATGAATTAAAATAAATAAAGAAGGGTCAGCTCTGGAGGCAGTAAAGCCGAAATCAAGAAGCCAAGAACTAAGTTGAGCAAACCATGCTCTTGGGGCCTGCTTGAGACCATAGATTGCCTTGTGGAGTTTGCAGATATAATTCGGATGAGCTGAATCAACAAAGCCTTGAGGCTGCTGCATATACACATCATCGGTTAAGGATCCATGCAGAAAAGCATTTTGGATGTCAAGTTGCCGTAAGGGCCAAGATTGAGTCACTGCAAGTGAGAGGATCAGACGAATGGTGGACGGCTTCACCACTGGACTAAAGGTCTCAGTGTAATCCAAACCGTGAAGTTGATGGTAGCCTTTAGCTACCAGTCGTGCTTTTCTTCTTTCAAAAGATCCATCGGCTCTGTTTTTGGTACGGAACACCCAGCGACAGCCAAGGATATTTGCCATGGGAGGAGGAGGAACTAAGCTCCACGTCTGGTTTTGTTGAAGAGCAGTGAATTCTTGATTCATAGCTTCACACCATTCTGGAAATTTAACAGCTGCAGAAAAACTTGAAGGATCATCAGGAACACTTATAGAGGTAGTAAAACAATACCGAGAGTTATACGGCACGGTTCCATCTGTGAAGACTCGGGGCCGAGAGGAATTTGTATGGGCACGAGTTATGATTGGAGAACGAGGTGGAATAAGAGAGACGGAAGGAAGAGAGGGAGATGATTGTGTGGAAACAGAGGGTTGAAGTTCAGACGGAGTGGAAGAATGTGTAGCAGAGGAGGATGGGCGAGAGATAGAAGACGACTGGGAAGGAGGGTCTTGATTTGAAGAAGATGATGGGTTGGGCCAAGGCCCAAGAATAGATTGCGGAAATAGAGGTAAAAGAGTAGTTGCCGAACTGAGAGGATTAGAAACTGGGCTGGATTGAGATAGATGAAAAGGAAATGAGGATTCATTAAAAATGACATCCCTGGAAATGTAGAGTCTATTGTGTTTGACGTCTAGACACTTATAACCTTTATGAGATGGGCTATAGCCCAAAAATAAGCAGGATTTAGATCTGAATTGTAATTTATTTGAAAGATAAGGCCTGAGATTGGGCCAACACTCACAACCAAATACTTTCAAAAAATTATAATCAGGCTTATCTTGATAAACCAAAAAATGAGGTGATTGATTTTTAAGAACTGGAGAAGGAAGAAGATTAATTAAGTAAACAGCCGTTTCAAAGGCATCGGCCCAAAAAGAAAAAGGTAAGGAAGAATGGGCTAAAAGGGCAAGCCCAGTTTCAACAATGTGTCGGTGTTTACGTTCGACAAGTCCGTTTTGTTGATGCGTATGAGGACAAGAGAGACGATGTGTGATTCCAAACTTATTACAAATTTGGGTGAGAGGTTTGAATTCTCCACCACCATCAGTTTGAAGAATTAAAAGTTTGGAATTAAACATGCGTTCAATATACGGTAAAAAGGTGGTGAAAATATGAGCAACATCAGATTTGAATTTAAGAGGAAAAATCCAAGTGTATCTTGTGAATTGATCAACAAAAGAGAGATAATACTTAAAACCAAGTCTGGAAATGTGAGGTGCTGGACCCCATACATCAGCGCATAACAATTGTAGTGGCTTGGTATAAGTAGTATGACTTTTACTAAAAGGTAACTGATGAACTTTTGCTAGTGGACACTCGGTACAAAAGAAAACAGAGTCATGGGAAACAGTAGGTAATTGAAATTGATGTAAGACGCGGGACACAATATCCAGTGATGGGTGTCCAAGCCTTTTGTGCCAGTGAGCTTTGGTAGTTCTTTCTCCAAGATGAATAGATGGACTGGAAGCTGCGGAAGATGAGGATGGAAAAACATATAGACCATTATGCGTGGGCCCTGTGAGGAGCACTTTCCCCGTCTGATTGTCCTTCACAGCAAAGTGAGATGAGTGAAATTCAAAATAGCATGAGTTATCTAGACAGAAACGGAGAACAGAAACAAGGTTTTTAGTTATGGCAGGGACATGTAAGAGATTTTTAAGCTGAAATAAAGAAGAGTTGGATGAGAGAAAAGAGTCACCAAAGTTTTGGATGGGAATGCCCGTGCCGTCACCCACACGTATAGAGTCACTACCAATATATGGTTCTGAGGAAATATTCAAGTTACTGAGTTCATTTGTAATATGATGTGTTGCGCCGGAGTCAGGATACCATGTGGCTTCAGTCATGGAGCTAGGAGCAGTATAATGAGCAGAGAAGGATCTTGGAGGATCCAGTTGATAAGCATGATCAAATCTGTACCGGCATTGCAGGGCGACATGACCGGATTTGTTACAGACTTGACAGGTAGTGCGTTGAGTGTTGTATCCTTGCTGAGATGAGTATGGCTGATTTGAAGAACGACCCCCACGACCTCCACGATTATAGTTAAAGGAACGACCCGGTCCACGTCCTTGGCGGCCACCACGGAAATTGCCTCGACCACGCTGATCTCTTTGTCCAGAAATACTGAAATTCACAGAGGGCTCAAGAGAAATAGGACTCCTGGTTTGGTGAGAAATTCTACTTTCATGAATAAGTAAGAGTTGAAATAACTCATGTGAAGAGAGTGGGTCACTCCGTGTAGTCACAGAGGTGATAAATGCCTCGTAAGTGGGTCCTAACCCATTGAGAAGATAGGTAACAACCTCCTTATCAGGAAGAGAGTTGCCAGTAGCAGCCAGTGAGTCAACAAGAGAACGTACCTTCCCAAAGTAATCAGAAATCGATTGCTCACCTTTGGAGAGATTAGTGAGCTGGAACCTGATTTGGAACTCCTTAGCCTGAGAATGAGAGGCAAACATAGAATCCAAGGTGGACCAGAGAGAATGAGCGGTAGTTGATGAGAGAACATGACCAAGAATAGAATCGGAGAGGGAAGAAAAAAGAACGCTTAAGACCATCTGATCAGTGCGCTGCCAATCAGAAAATTTGGGATTGAGTTTGGGTGGTGTCTCGGAAGGAGTAGGAAGAAACTTTGGTGGAGATGAAAGGGAACCATCGACATGACCATAGAGGTCTTGCCCACGAAGATATGCTGAGACTTGCACCTTCCAGAGCAGGTAATTATCATTTGTTAACTTTGTGGTAACGATATGAGAGAAGGAAGGAAGGGTAGAGGAAGCCATGGATGGAGACGTTAGTCGCGTTGCTCTGATACCATGATAACAGAACACAATATATGGAGAAACTTCTCTGATTCTCATTGAGTACGTTGGGTAACATTTATACACAAGTAAAAAAGGAATAAAGAATAATAGTTTGTTACAAATAACCTGAGAGAAATACTAACGACTTCCTCTACTGTTCTATTCTAGAAACTCTTGTGAATTGCTGTACAATGTGAGCAGAGTAATATCGGGCTTTATGTTATTGCCGTAGTCCCTGTAATGCCCTCCTTGTGTTTGTGTAAAGTCACAGATGAGTCACTTATCTTGATAGAAAACACTCAAGGAACGGGGGAATGAGTATGAGTATGTCCTGGATTCCCGGATTCATTCTCATCCTGATTCACTATGGAATTTTCGAAATAGAGTTGAGAACAATCCTTCTTTTGATTTGAAAAAGAATTATTTCAGCAAGACAGAGAAGGAATGGCCAACTTGCTTGTGGGATACGCTTTACTCGGATCAGGGTTTTGGACCTTATTGGTAATCAGAGGTGGGTTCTTACTACAGCTAGAAATTTTTTTCTGGAGGACATATGGTAGGAGATAAGGGCATTGGATTATTCCCCAGTACCTTTGCGGTGGGTGCTTCTGGCTCTGCCACCAAGGTTCACTCTTTTTAGCGTCGCTGCAGGGTGAGGGAGAGATGACTATGTCTATCCCATGCCTTCTTTGGTTCAGTCTTTGGTAGTAGGTGTGATATTGAAGGAGTTCAGGGACGCCCATGTTTTACACTAAGTACTCATACATTACCTCAGTTGCCACCGTAGTTTGTATGTAGATTATACAGTGCATTTTAATATATATACAAGAGAAACGGGAGGAAGCTATCCAGCTTCGTGTAGCCCGTAGGTCCAAGGGCCCTCATTCATGCAACCCCATCCCTCACCTCCCCCAAAAACACCACTCTATCCTTAAAAGCAAAAAACCAATGTAAAGTACATGAAGGTGAACCATGATATCGATTCTTGTGCATCTATCAGTTGTAAATTACTTGTTCTATAAAAGAAAATTTAATAATCGAATAGCTCATTTATTAAGAAAATTTACAACTAATATGGTCCTAATTTCATTTAGTTTACCCATGTAATGTTCGTAAGCATCTATATTTACATCATATATAGAATCTAAAGCTCAGTATGAGAGAGAGAGCTAAGTCTGTAATCAGTAATATTGTGTTTTTAAGAATAGAAGCTTGAGGAAAGGGAAACATGCCTTTGCAATATACCAATTGTCTTTGGGTACGATAACAAAAGATTGCCATGACTTATCTTCCTCTTGTCCAGGTGAGTTACCCAATTTTCTGTATAGATATGCATCATAATTTGACGAAGATTAATATCAAACTTGCAAGTTTTGCATAAAAAGATTAGGAAAACAAACTCTAATTCAAAAAGTTAATGATGGCAGAAAGTTAAGATCATAAAAAGGAGACTCAAGCTCTATGAAATCTGTTGTATGACCACCTCCAAATTGGCCATACCGAATTAGAGTTTATGATGTTAGAGGCAGTGTGTCATGAAGACAAGAATCATATAAATGAAGCAACAGAACTTGGAAATGGTTCTAATGGAATTGAAAACTCATTCTTATTGCATTCTTTCATACACTCATATAACGTTTCTTAAACATAAGTTTCTTAAGAAGGTAACCAGGTCCTTTTATAGAGAAAACAGTATTCCACTAGCCAGTGTGTATGGTCAAAAACTCAAGCAACAAACACTTCTTAGGTCAACAATGTCAGATACAACAATGGACCTTATTATTCGCAATAGATTGTTCTAAACATGCATCACGTATTAAAGTTCATTTCTCTTGTGAACTTTTTCACAAGCAAAAAAAATTCCAGGTAATGAGAAGTGGTAATCAGAGCCAACATAACTGGAAATAATAAGCTATCAGGATTATACTGATATGTTACAACTTGTAAAATTAGATATTCAGAAGTTCCAGAGTCCATTTTCAGATTCTTTGATCTCCAAAGAGGCTGTGGACAAACCTGGAATACAATTAAACGTTGACATTTATATGAGTCTCACAGTCTTTACTAAAACAACCTCTGACAGTAAACACCCTCCGACAGTATACCAATTGCAATTATCAAGAGGTAATTGATGAATGATAAAAGCTTCATTGCCAATCAAGAAGTTTCAGTGAATCAAGCCTCATACTTAGCTGGTCATTACAGATTTGGAAGTTGGCTGATTTCACCAGTAAACCAATGCTTTGTTCCATGATCCATCCATTACAGGAAAGCAAATATTGAAAGACTGACACTGCAAAATTACATGCAGACACCACACAGTAGTTTTCTGAATGCAACAGAGACTTGATCTCACGTATTTAAATACCCCATATTCAGAATCTGAATATAGATGCCACTTCTTTAGTTCTTCCCTCGAATTAAAATTGAATATGTATCTTTCAGTAGGAGGTATCAAGTCTTCAGCATTCCACAAGAGAGCTAGAGATTGATTTTGCACAAAAACGAAAACGAAAGACTCATAAATAGTGATCACACATATATCGTGTGTGACAACGAGATTAGACAAAAATACCTCCAACTATCGTGATACGCTTATATAGTGCATGGATTCCAGCATTTATAGAATGTAGCTCTTACATTCTAAGGCATATGGAACAGGAAAATTGGTAATGCATCATGAAGACAAAGAAGACCCCACAAACATTGCTGCAGCACGTGCAGTCTAAAAAGAAGATTGAGATGATGGTAATCATATGGTACCTTTCTTGTTGCATTTAGGGAACCTTGCCGCAGTGCTCTAAATCTACACCTCAAGTTCCCCTAAAATGCAACAAAAATCAAGTCTTTGGGAATTGTCTTCTTGCATGGAAAAATAGATCAGAAAAAGGAAAAAGGCTCTCGTTGGATTTATCCTACAACAATGATTCGATACCTCTGGCCCTGTGGGGTAGAATTGAACATCCCATTATATAACATGGTCACATTTTTTTGTGTCTGACTTTTAAATACTATACACGTTCACATGAACATGTGCATGCATATGTATGCATGTAAATGAAATCATGGCAAATACCAAATACACCAGTAAAGTATTGGGGCATCACAGCACAATTGTGCAGGCTCGAGCCACAAGAGTGGCCACTTAACGCAAATGCTTAAGGATAAGACCATATCCAAATCAGCCTTCCAAGGACCCCACTTAGATGGGACCAGTAGGTAAGGATCCTATAAAATTGCAGCATTTCATCTAGTATGAAAGTGTGGGCATTATCTTATATATACCATCAACCAGTTGAATACTTGGTTTGGTTTCATATATTGGATCATTTTACAAGACAAATTTGTAACTCAAAATGACTTCATCCAATCAATTTCCAAAACGCATACAAGTTTCTAAATGCACTCTTAAAGAAATGAATTACGATCAACCATTCTAACCAAATGTAAAAGTCATCACATCCATAAGAACATGGACTAAAACTTCCGAAAACCCATTTTGAAAGACAATATATATCACCAAATAAGGTGGAATCATGGTTGCCCATCTGATTCCCACGTGCGTAAAACTTAAGCAAACTCTTCCCCCGGG